>VOQZ01000686.1:0-95599 GCA_008079305.1 Phytophthora palmivora
GTCCACGCAGCGGCAATTACAACGAATTTGAAAGGAGTACTGTTTCACTGTGTATATGAATCCATAGACCAAGACCGAGTGCGAGAAAATTGGCCGCCGCAATTGATTGAAGGACGAAGATGAGTGGTTTCGGAGATTCAATTCATTGGTGGTGGCACCGAGATTACTGTTTTCGCGGTCTATATCGTTAGGTTCCTTGTTACAACGTGTGAGGGATAAAATTCCACGCAGTCTTAAAGACTTGACGACCCTGGTTCAATACTACACATGTGGAGTGTTGGATGACGAATGAACACATCATCTTCAGCTTGTATCGTGATGAGAATGACCCAAGTTGCTCGTATTTGGTGTATTCATCTCTGGTAGTGGAGGCCATCGTAAGTGTACGGCTTAACATTCACTCAGCCGATAGAATCCACTCGTTTTTGCAGACGCCAGCACCGAATTTGCAGTCGTGGCGAGGAAAAGAACTCGAGAAATTTCTACTGGAAGACCTTACCACTAGCAAGTTTTCTATGAAATCGCTCGAAGGACCCAATATCGGGTCTGTGGTGATGTGGGCCGTACAATGCAAAATCTTCCATTATTCAAGCGTCATCTGAAATCGTAAACGAACCAGTGCTACATATTCCACTGTCGAAGACCTTTCCAGCAATTGATGGTGTGCTCATCATACCACAGGAATGTCGTATAATTTACGTTCAGTCGACAGTGGGGAAAGCTCATCCCATTCTATACCGGCGCTTGAAAGATATATACGATGATTTGGCGATGCGCAAGGAGTTTACAAAACTATACACACACCCTTCTCTTCATCGTTCCGATTGACATTTACGACAGGTTTACGTTTCAGAGCTACCAAAACCTGAATCTCAACGAACGCACGCTCGATATTGATATCAGTGTGACACAGCACGTCGGAAAGATCATTGGATCTATACCTGGAGTTGTGTAAAGTTACGGATGATGAAAAAGATATGGTGTACACATAATTGTTGACCGCTTTGAGCCGCGTGCTGTTGGTAGTTCAGGAGCAGTGTTCGACTTTTGGAATGATCGTTCTTCTAATTGACTTTGTTTTAGATGGCATGAACAGTAGCTGCTATTGTAGCAGGACAAAACAACCAACTGAGCCGCTCGAGAGCTTCAATACGGAGAAAGATTTTAATGGGACTTATCCAGCGTCGGTGAAGTAGTAAGCAAACCCTTTGGAGAATTTTACGAAATGTGCCGTGCGAGCACAAGAAGAAACTTGTTTGTTGATATGGTGCGGTCTGGATCCCAACTACAGATATCACATCTCTCCTTTTAAAGCAAAATCTGTCATCAATGATATGGTCAAAGTTTTTTATCACTGGTTTTCTAACCATTGACATTGTTAGGCTCTCCATTTACAACACATTTGCATCTCCTCCGGACACCATCAACAGTGTCCATAGGTCCTGTAAAGAAGTACATGAACTACTTAAGTATCATCAGTTTTTGAATGCTCACCGTCTGATGAGTTGGGTAAAATTCAAATTTTGACAAGCGATACTACTAGTAGTACTGTAGTATTAGTTTTACTATCTTGTAGCACATAAAACAATACCCAGGGCGCCTACAAAAGCCGACTTGATGTCATGTTGCCGAAATCTTCACATACTTCTGAAGAATTCGCCCATGGGATAATACATACTTGTACCACAAAAACTAAAGCAAGAAGGCTTTTTATTGCTGCTCGGAGAAGGAGAGCGGTGGAACTTCTTAATAATAGTAGAAGGTTGTGGGTAGTTATTCGAGCATGCCCTGGACATCGCAAATGCAAGAGCATTCCTTCAAAGTAAGATGCAAACAGCGTTCTGTGGATGACTCCAGGAAATTGAAACCTCTGCTAAAAGCTTGTCATATTCAGCTGAAATGGAACACAACATCGACACCTTCGCCCTTAGAAGATCTAATCGTACGAACACAAGGATATTAGGTAGATACAGGGAGGATAACGCGCTCGTACGAGGCGAATTGCTGATCAGCCTCCGAGATATTTACTTCCAGCTTCTGCACACCGCGTTCCTGCACATGCAAGTGTTAGTAGATGCGTAAAAAATTAAGATTATCCACGTATAACATTGTTACCAGAAGGGCATCGAGCGTAAATGCTTTCACGAGCTGGTTGGTCTGTGGAATGTACCAACATTCATGTCAGCTATAAGAGCACCACAAATTGTAAATTACGGAGCACCTACAATGAAAATGGCCAGTTCTTCGGCCGATGAATGCACAATTGGCAGCAGAGAGCAATCTGCCTTGGGGAAGCTGATTAACACAAAAAACAGAATTTAGCTTGCAAAAAGACCACAACGAGGGTTAGGCACAAGACTACCCACCTGAAAGTCGCCATATCTTCTGTGACAATGTGTATATTGCTGCCGTCACACGAAATCTGCACGCAAACATTCATACTAAATAATTCAACTCTGTCAAACCAGTTTCTAGCTCTTTTGTACCTTCAGAACATCACTGTTCATGGGCACAAGAAAAGACTCATTCAAGTCCTTGCAGACGACCCGCGAGATTCTCTTGATCTCACCAAAGTCTACGACATAACCATCGGAGCCAACATGACCAGTAATTGTGACGGCCAAGCGATAATTATGTCCATGTAGTTTCTCTCGGAATCCCTGATATACACAAAAAACTTGAGTGTAATTCGTACTTTATCTCAGCAGATGCAATTTTACCTTGTACGCAATAAAGTGCGCAGCATTGAACTTCATGTAGTCTTTCGACACGTGCACTTTCACACATTGGTTGACCATAGGGTTAGGCGCTGATGTACAGAATGCCTGCATTCGGGTATTGGAAGCTTCTAGTCCGTGTAATTGGGGAATATTGCACGAAATATTCTTCTTTTTGTAGGAATTGACTGTTCCGTCGGCCACACCTCGTGTCACGTCCACTTTGATGGCATTCTGGTCCACTACGAATTTCTTGCCCATTCTTGATCAGATGACGCTATTTCCACTATGACATCGTTCATCTCTGAGCATTCATGGAAGAAGCGTCTAATCGATTCTTCATTTGTTTAACAATTGCCTTCAAGTTGTGCCAACAGCGTCTAATCATCGGCCATACAAACATCAAGTCAGTTACTGTAGCCATCTTCATGTTTACAACTTCCAGACTTTAATCCAAATTCTTGTAGATGGTCATAGCGACTAGTAGTATTGTGGAAACTCCATCAGCGTCCATCGCAACAGAGAAAACAAGTCCGAAAGGGAACGCGAAAGCATCCGTTCCCACCAATTACCAACACTATGACTGAAAAGTTGCAAAACGGAGTTGGTGAAATACAACGTCTGATGGCGAATACGTCAATCATAAGTGGTCGCTAAGATTCATTCTGTTTGACGCCATCTCTCTTGACAATATCATTAGGGGACCCGGGTAGTTAGCTCGGGGGATTTGCAGTTCGAAGATCGGCGTTTGCCCCAAGGAATGCAATTATTAAAATCTATAATAAAAATTATTGGCGAGAACACAGCTACACTAACGATTCTTGTAAAAAAACTCTTCAATCACAAACCATCCAGAACGCGGTTGCACAAATTCGCAGAAGAGTGGCGAAGTATTAGTAAATGTAGCGGGAATGTCGTTCCTTTTGCGTATTTGACGCGAATGTCGTTCGATGACATCCACAACAGCCCAGCAGGAGTAGGGACCGATAGTCAGGGGACGCAGAGTCCGATGAAGGTGGTGCCTTCTCCAGCACGACCACGAGCTGTGAAGAAGATGTGGCAGGTTGCAAAGTTGAGTCAAGAAGCAGAGTACCAACACGCTGAAGACCCCGCTAGCACCACCACTACCCAACAGGCGGCACCAGACAGCAGCTCTCAAGACTTAAGTCGTGTGACGTCGGCACGGGCTGCTGGTAAAATACGAGCTGACGTCCCTGCTTCTGATAGCGAAATCGCTAGAATTCAAAGAGTGGTCGATCGTATAAGGCAGAACAAGCTTCAGAATTGAGGGATACGAAGAAACAATTGGCGAAAGCAGACCAAGAGTTGAAGACGACGCATGAGGAAAATGGAGCGCAGAAGAAATCTCAGGAGGATTTAGAAAAGGTGAATGATTAAGCTGTTTCTGATCAAATAAAGCAGATGGACGAATGGCGGCAGGAGCATGACAGTCTTAAACGGACGCTCGAGCATACAAGCGTCGATTCTAAGGCTCCACCTCAAATTCAAACCAATGCTGAGTTGGGAATTAAGGTAATGTTGTGTGATTTGTTGCTCTGATTGATGCGCTTGTCTGACGAGATTGTATTTCAGGTTCTCGATCTACAGCGAAAAAAAGTTAGGTTTCAGGGATATGAAGAAGACGTTCAAGTTTAGGTGTCATGACTTGTGAAGAAGTCTCACCGTGCTTGTTTGCATCGAAAACACGTAGTTAAGAAAATATTTTTCTTCTTATCATCTGATGGAACACCTCGTCTGTGTGGTCGTTGGTGAGGTGAAAAGTACATTCTTAGTGCATGTGGATGAACCGATGACTTTTCGGTGGATGTCTTGAAGTAGGCGATCAAGAAGAAACTGAACGACTTAAAGGGTGTCGACGCTCGCAGGTTGCAGCTCTATCTGGCGAAGAAAGACGGCATGTGGCTGACGAAGGCCGACTTAACAGCTTTGACGCTCGATGAGACTAGTAATACACCTGTGATGCTCGATGAGCGTGGACACCGACAAAACTTTGAGCTGATGAATAGTTTGCTGTTTCTCAACAATTTTGGAGTGAATTTTGAACCGGATAAAGATGAAATCCACGTGCTAGTGGTGGTCCTAGAGCGTGAAACAAGGGCCTCTGTTGTGCCTGTAACACCAGCGTTTCTAGTAGAGATTGGCCGAAACAAACGGAAAAGAGAAGCTGATTTATCCTTCCAGACAATGTCCACACTTGCCAGAATTGGACAACAACTGAATCGGGAGACTGACTTTGTTGTGGGGAAGTTGTTGAAACTTCCAGGGATCATCTTGGCAACAAATATTACCAAAGGGTTGTACGTCCGTCAGGAATATTGGGACATCTATCAGATTATCTGGGACCAATTGGCGGATGATGATTCTTTACGCCGAATTCTTGTTGTTGGTAGTCCCGGAATTGGAAAGTCAGTGTTTGGAGTGTTCTTGTTGCTTGTGTTCATGTCGGAGAGAAAGGATACCGCCTACCGTCCTCTTGGTGATCCGAACATCTATTACTTCACTTGGAACAACAGAGATAGCCTCGAGGTATCTACTGAGCCGCTTGTCTGCAAAGAATACGTGGGATTATTTGATGGAAATGAGGCCAACGGCGCATTGAAAGCTCATGCGTTTCGCTGGGCCTTCGTGTTCGCTAGTCCACGCAGCCACAATTACAACGAATTTGAAAAGGAGTACTGTTTCACTGTGTATATGAATCCATGGACCAAGACCGAGTGCGAGAAATTGGCCGCCGCAATTGATTGGAAGGACCAAGATGAGTGGTCTCGGAGATTCAATGTCGTTGGTGGCAAACCGAGATTACTGTTTTCGCGGTCTATATCGTTAGGTTCCTTGTTACAACGTGTGAGGGATAAAATTCCACGCAGTCTTAAAGACTTGACGACCCTGGTTCAATACTACACATGTGGAGTGTTGGATGACCGAATGAAACACATCATCTTCAGCTTGTATCGTGATGAGAATGACCCAAGTTGCTCGTATCTAGTATATTCATCTCTGGTAGTGGAGGCAATCGTAAGTGATCGATATGATACCCACTCAACCGATAGAATCCGTTCACTTTTGCAGACGCAGATCAGAATTTACGGGCGTGACGGCGGAATATTAGCACCAGTTCATTCTGGGACCAGGTTTAGAGGGGGATAGTATTTTTTTGTGTTTCGTACGACTCCATCTTTAGTGGTCGTATGAAGTTGGCTCATTATTTAATTAAGATGCAAAGGTTGGTAGATGTATCACTTGTTATAATTTAGTAATTGGATCTGAAAATGTGAGTGAAGACTCTCTTAGACTGCAAAATATTTTTAAACTAAGTCAAAGGCGTGGTGACGGGACAAGAGTACCATATACATACTTGTTCATTCCTGTAAAGTTTGCATCAGCGACAACGCACATGTTCGAAACGATACACGTAACTAGAACTGCAATAACTACCAAAGCCTTAACCATGCTTCAAAACTTGGTGTAGTATTCGAGTGACAGCAATGCTGCAAAACGTCTGGTGTTGTCCACAATATCATGGCAAGCAAATTTGAGGTCAGCCCGCAGCAGATCCCAAATGGTATCTCGGGCACTAGCAAAACGTGGACAGAGTGTGCAGTTTGCTGTTCGAGATACAGTCTGTTTCGGCATTTCGCTAGTACGTTATAGTTGCAGTACCACAGATCTTCTAAGCTCAGTTTCCCACACCCTTGGCGAAACGACGACGAGGTCATGATAGGTGGGTAAGCCACCGAGGTGAGCCGTTCTTCTCTATATGTCCTTTTCATTTTGCAATTAGCATTGCTATTCCATTGCAGTGATGTCAAATCTAATCACTTTGGCAACTTTGTTCATTGTTTTACCTCTCTGTGCACTGGCCGATAACAAGTACCCAATCGTGCTAGTTCATGGTTTTGGAGGTTGGGGGCGTGATGAGTTCTTTGGAATCAAATACTGGGGTGGTCTGCAAGGCGATATTCAAGAAGAGCTCATTCAGCAAGGTTACACAGTATACACAGCTTCTATCGGTCCGTTTTCAAGCAATTGGGATCGGGCGTGCGAACTCTACGCACAAATCAAGGGTGGGTTGGTAGATTATGGTGCAAAACATTCGGCTGCTCACGAGCACTCTCGATATGGTCGTAACTACACTGCTCTTTATCCTGAGTGGGGTGAGGAAAATGTGGATGGCTCAATCAACAAGATCCACCTAGTTGGTCATAGCATGGGAGGACAAACAATTCGCATGTTGGCTCAAATGTTGGAGAAAGGTACAAAAGGTGCTCCTGAGGACGAGGATTCTACGTCGCATCCTTTGTTTGAAGGTGGCAAAAGCTGGGTGCACTCCATTACGACTATTTCGACCCCCAACCAAGGTACAACATTAGCGGACGGATTTTCAGAGATCGGTGACGGCGTAAAAGATGCTATTGCCGGGTTTCTCAGCTTAGTTGGAGTTGCAGGTGATACAACCAAAGCAATTTTTGATGCACAGCTTGATCAGTGGAACATTTCGTCCAGAGTTACAGGAGAGAGTATCAAAAATTACTTTGGTCGTGTATTTTCAAGCAAGCTATTCGATCCATCATTCACGGATACTTGTCTATGGAGTCTATCGCATGCTGGTGC
The DNA here is from genome assembly GCA_008079305.1 of Phytophthora palmivora. Lineage (NCBI taxonomy): Eukaryota > Oomycota > Peronosporomycetes > Peronosporales > Peronosporaceae > Phytophthora > Phytophthora palmivora. The sequence continues at coordinate 7,350 of VOQZ01000686.1, forward strand.
CAAACGAGAAAATGCGTGGGTTACTACTCTCGCAGACGTTTACTACTACAGCTACGCCACAGTCGATACATTTTCTGCGGTCAATCTCCGGTTAAAGAAGATCGCGCTACCAAACCCCTAACTATGAATCCTGCATTTGACGCGCTCTCGGTGTTTATGGGTAGTCGGTACGCACCTGACAGGCTAAAGCTCTCAACTGACTGGCAGCCCAACGATGGTGTCGTGAATACCATTTCCATGAGCCATGATGGCTTGGGCGAGTTGGTGAAATTCAGCGGCACTTCAGAGATTGGTAAATGGACCCAAATGGAACAGCTTACTGGTTTAGATCACATGGACATCACAGGGTTTTCGCTTTTCAGGGAGGTGACGGACATTTATTCATCTCTAGCTAAAATGCTGGCGAATTTATCTGTTGATTCCGAGGCACGCAGCAGTGTGTACAACAAAGAAGTCCATGAAACAGTGAAAAGTGCCATCTCCTCCCTCGTTACGGTTCGGTCGAGCATTCATACAGTGGAAGATGTAGAGAAACTTTGCTACGATCCTGTTACTACTCACGCTCAAAAGTATTGTACAGTTTTGCTTGCTCAAGCGAGAGGAAACAATAGCACCGCTATTGCCAGTACCAGCAGATTTCCAGATGATCTAAAAGATGGTGCAAACCCGGCAGGAACATCGAAAAAGGGTTGCCAAGTTCGTATCCACAGATCATTTGAAAGTACATAATGGTCTTTGAATTATTAAAGCAATTCCAGAGCATGAATACATAACGTGTAGCAGATCTATAGCAACACGCGAAATTATCGTTTTGCTATTCCGGCACCTGTACGTCACCTGCTAGCCTCGACTTTAGACGAAACACACCACAGTTCTCGTTTGCAACATTTACTGTAAAAACTATTTATCCACGAAGCATGCGAGTAGTACTCACATCGGTGTTAATGGATGTGTTCGTGGCAGCTTCAACTGTAGCGTTGGCCGTTGCGATAGTCTCGTTGACCAGTGTGGTGTTGAGCATGTTGACACAGTAGTTTTCAGCGTAAGTGTTAATGGGGTTCTCGCACAACGCCTCAAGGTCTCCTTGAGTCTGGATGCTGGCAGCTGCTGCTTTGAGTGATGAAATAGCGCTGTCCAGCTTAGTGGTAACGGTACTGTTCGCCACCACAAGACGACGCGAGGAACTCGATCCTACCGGCAGACTGTAGAGTAATTCCGCATGAGCCTCGTAAATGTCAAAGACCTGGTAGAGAAGCGTGATACCGGTCACAGCCAAATGGTCCAAACCCGTAAGCTGCGTCATTTGATTCCACTTGCCGATCACCGATGAACCCTCAAACTCGACGAGGTCTCCAACGTAGTCTTGGCTCATTGAAATAGTGTTGACAGCACCGTCGTTAGGCTGCCAATCTGTCGATAAGCCAAGTGTATCAGGAGCGTAACGACTTCCAAGGAAAATGGAGAGCACGTCAAGTGGAAGTAGCATGGTTAAAATGTTCGGGTACGAAATTTTCTGCAGTTTCAAGTTGTACGTCGAAAATGTGTCCTTGGTGGCATAGCTGTAGTAGTAGATATCACTTAATGTCTCGACCCATGTGCTCTCTTCCTTTGCGCCTGCCACAGATAAACTCCAAATGGATACATCTTTGAAACTAGGATCGAAAATGCTGCTGGAGAATACACGATTAAGATACTCTTGCAGGGTTTCATCATCCTTCTTGGCAGAAATACCCCATTGATCCAACTGCGCATCGTACAACAAATCAACCGAGTCACCAAAAATGCCCAGTACGTTAATCACCGAAACCAATAGGTCCTTGATTGTGTCTCCAATTTCCGAGAATCCATCAGCTAGAGTTGTGCCCTGGTTTGGTGTTGAAATGGTCGTGATGGAGTGAACCCACTCGTGACCACCTTCGAATAAAGGCGACGTGTAGGTGGTTTCTTCGACTGGAGCACCAGTTGTACCCTTCTCGAGCATTTGAGCCATCATGCGGATGGTTTGACCCCCCATACTGTGGCCGATAAGGTGAATCTTGTTGATTGAGCCGTCTGAATTAGTCTCACCCCACTCCGGGTACAAACCGGTGTAGTTCTTGCCATAGCGAGAGTGGTCATAGTTTTTCGAGTGAGCAGCACCGTAGTCAGTCACTCCACCTTTGATCTGCGCGTACAACTCGCAAGCTCGATCCCAATTGCTGGAGAATGGGCCGATCGATGCTGTGTATACTGTGTAGCCCTGTGCTTCCAGCTCCTCTTGGATGTCACCTTGAATACCACCCCAGTATTTGAGACCGAGCAATTCGTCGCGACCCCAACCACCAAATCCATGAACCAACACGACCGGGTAAGTGTTGGTAGCACCGATAATCGCAGCATTGAGGAGCAATAGAATAATGCTGAAGAACGACTCCATTCTCGCTACCTATTGCAAATGTAGTGCTTGTGAAGTGCAATGCAGATTTGAGAATGGCCGATGTCTTCAATTGGAGATTTTGGACTCTCGGTGGACATGCCTTCCTGTCCAGCGGAGGTGAGCGACGTCACGACCAAAGGGATCGTGACGGACAAGCAGCATGTTGCGTGGTTTTTCTCTAGTGCAAGGAAAGGTTTGGAAGTCGTGACCAAAGACGAGAATGCCAGATGTCCGCAATAGTGAAGCCAAGCGATCGATGATCAAGCAAATCGAACCCACCTGTTCCTGCAGCAGGCATCAATGAACAAAGCAGCAGCCTGTCAGCACCCCAACTCACTCAACTCTGGATGAATGGTATCCTCTTGAATGACAACCTCTACGTATGTAGACTTACTTGTGAATCTTACCTCTCTCGACATTCCACGTGGGTTTCTACTGGGTAGGGACCTTTGTAGTACCTAATACATGTAAATCCGTGGTGGTCATTTGAGTAAGGAATAGCGATCACCATCCTGCATGCCAGTCGAGAGAGAAATTTTGAGAGCAAAGCAGCGTCAGTCGGTCTTGTCTAGATCGGCACCACCATTGTTGAAATGCTAGCAATGCTAGTTTATACAAATACATGTACATGTATGCGAAGAGGAAATCCAGCTTCCTGTTCACACCTCGCGCAAGTGAGCAGTCATCGCCACATATAGTGGTTTGATATGTCATTGTTCACTTTCAAGAGTACCACCGAATACCTGGTCTGACTCTCTCCACTTCAACTTGGGATACACATGAGAATTCCTATCAAGTCTCGTTGCAGAGATTCGCTCCTTCTAAAAACCAAATCATCCCTTCTAGCAGCTTCAACATGGTCTGTTCAATGGACGTTGTTCAATTACATTCACATTACAGCAGGGAGCTGTACAATTCGACAGTTTGCCTATCCTCGTAGACGACGCGTAGGGGCAGCTTCAAGCATCTTGGTGCAGTAGCTCTGGGCGTAAGAGTTCTTGGGACTTTGACACAACGACTCGAGGTCACTCTTGGTCTCCACACTCGTTGTCGCGGCAGTCAACTCCACAATGGCAGTGTCTAGTTTCACCACTGCTTCAGTCGAATCTGCTAGTCGACGAGAGCTAGAAGTGGCAGGTAGAGCAGCCAAAAGGGCTGCGTGGCCCTCATAGAGATCCAACACTTGTGTGTGCAGGGTGACACCGATCACAGCCAAGTGATCCAGTCGATTGAGCTGCGGCATCTTGTTCCACTTGCCGAGTTGAGATGAGCCGGCGAATGTGACGACAGTCCCCACACCATCAGATCCCATAGATATCGTGTTCACAACGCCGTCGTTGGGTTGCCAGTCAGTTGAGAGCTTTAGCTTGTCCGGTGCATAACGTCCACCCAGAAAGACAGCCAGCGGATCAAGTGGTAGCAGCATAGTCAGGAGATTTGGCAGTGATATCTTACGTAAGAGCAAATCTCGCGTGTCGTACGTATCGATGGTAGCGTAGCTGTAGTAGTACACATCACTCTGTGTCTTGACCCACGTAGCTTCCTCCTTTGCACCACCAGTGGATAAACTCCAGAGACAAACATCTTTGAAGCTCGGATCAAAGATGCTGCTCGAGAAGACCCGATCTAGGTAAGTTTGAATTGATTCACCCGATTGTTTCGTCGTGATTCCCCACTGGTCCAGCTTAGCGTCGTAGATCATCTTGATGCTATCTCCAAGGATACCCACGACACTAAGTACACCAGCCAGAAGATCCTTGACGGAATCTCCAATAGTAGAGAAGCCATCGCCCAAGGTGGTGCCCTGGTTGGGCGTTGAGATGGTCGTGACAGAGTGCACCCAGCTCTTGCCTCCCTTGAATAGTTCATGTGATGTAGGATCTTCTTCGATCGGAGCACCAGTTGTGCCGTGCGCCAACAATTGAGTCAGCATTCGGACAGTTTGCCCACCCATACTGTGACCTACAAGGTGCACCTTGTTGATAGTTCCGTCCGAGTTGGTCGTACCCCATTTCGGGTATAACCCCGTGTAGTTGCGTCCGTATCGTAGGTGGTTGTGAGTAGCCGAGTGCTTTGGGCCATAGTCAACTCGACCACCTTTGATGATAGTGTAGAGCTCGCAGGCACGGTCCCAGTTACTGGAGAATGGACCTACTGCAGCAGTGTAGACGGTGTAACCTTGTGCAGTGAGTTCATCCTGAAAGTCACCTTGGATGCCACCCCAATACCGGAACCCCAGCAATTCGTCACGACCCCAACCAGAGAAGCCATTTACCAGAATGATCGGATACTTGTTAGTTGCGTGTGTTGAAGAGGGTGCAAGTATCACCACCAGCACCAACAAGGCAAAGCGTATTAACGCCGACATCCTTGAACTTGAACTTGGAACGATGGAGTGCGATGCCCGAAGCAAATTGTAAAATGAACTAGATGAACGATCCTTCTCGGACAGCAAGACAACAGGATGAGGTGATGAAGAATCATGCTTCAGGTTGCACTTGGCGAACAAGTGTCATGGAGCACATTAGCACGGGCAGTAACTTGCCCACGCGCCACTGCTCTGACACGAATCAAGGTGAACTCCAGCTGCAGCCTGCAGTGCGATGGCACGTTGAAGCGGTGTAGACATCTGATGCCAATCATCAACGAGAAACAGGCTGGAATGGTGCAACTCTAATCGCCGCAGTGGCATCAACTTGATGCCTGGCTAAGCCGCTTGATATTATGTCTGGGTACTAGAAACTGAATCGCGGCATGACACTCAGGAGCCGAACTTGGGACTCGACATTTGTTGAGGACTCGTCTACAGTGATGAGATATCGCGTGGGTGCTTGAAGCTAAACGCACGTTGATTCGGACACTGCAGCGAACGTGAAGGTGCCACAGAAGGGCTTGTCAGACGAAGTCTGCACGGAGATGATACATGTATCTACTAGGATCTAGGCGTGTCATTGTTGCTCCAATATCACTCCATCCCACCAAAGTTGTCCGTGGAAGATGGCGCTAGGAGCGCCTACATGCAGTTTCATCATAGCTAGCAAGTGATGTTTGGCCTCTTGGTGCGTCTAGCACCAATTACTTCCATTTTATTGACTACATGTATCAATATGACACCTTTATCAGTCTTTCGTATTGGTCACAACGCTCTTGGTCGCTAAGACTACTATAGCAATGTTGTGACTACACTGCTTACATCTTAAAGTGTCTAAACTAATTTGAAATCACCTCACCTTTTGTTCGTCAACATTACCGAAGAAGTTCATAGTAGAATGTGTGGCTCATTCACAAGAAGATGCTGAACCTTAACGTGCACGTAGGTCCTTAAAAACTTGATCACACACCAACTTGCGGATAAAGTTCTCGATCTTGCCATTCCCCCCTGCCATGTCAAGAGCATCCTTCAAAACGTTCAATGGTAAATCTGCTGGCAGAGTTTGGTATACCATCTGCAGAATTGACATTTGTCCGTGATGAGCTGCAGCGATGAATGTCTGGTGTAAAGTTTCTACTGGTACGCTCTCCTCGACAGAAAGATACTTTACAATTTCCTTCACGATGTCAAGATTTTGGCGGTGTGCAGCTTCCGTAAATCCTCTCACTAGCGCGTCAGGAGGAATACCTTGCTTGTCAAACCATGATTTCACCAGATTCACATCTCCTTGTTTCACTGTGTCCACGAAGACCGCTCCCATTGCCTTAGAAGAAAGCCGGGCATCGACTCGCAAACACTCAATAATGTCGGGTGTCTTTGCAGTTGCTGCATTTAAAAATGCTTCGTCGATCATCTCAGTCGGAATACACGGATCCTTGTATAAAAATTGGATGATCTTGTCTTGGCCAATGTAGTTGTAAGACATTGCTTTCTTAAAAGAGGAAATGACCGCGCTCTCTGAGATGTTCTCCATGTCGTACAGAAGTTTTATCACCTCCACATCATTGGTATCTGCAAAGGCACTGTTGATAATGTCAGTAGACACCCGCTTCAAATTGTATAGAAACGTTACGACTTCGACATTGTTAAACCCGGAGCATGCTTTCTTGAAAGCCTTATCAAAAGCTTCTGAAGACACGCGATCGGTAGCAACCAAGAACTTGACAACCTCAATCTTTCCACATTCCGCAGCACCGGCTAAAGCTTTCCCAACAAGTCCTGCATCATTGCACTTGTGGTTGTAAAGGTACTTCACCGCATCAAGATGACCCGAACGTGCCAAAACTACAAACAAATTCATCGTGGGAAATGACTTTTGGTAGTTGTCGTAGATTGTTTCCAGAATGCTCACTTGACTCTTTTCCAGTGCTCGAACGAATGCACTCTCTAAATTCCAATCGACACCACTGTCCTTGATGAGATATTCTACCACATCAATGTGATCTCCACGAATCGCCAGTGACAATGTATCCACTTTGGGCCAAATTGAGTACCGACATTGATACCGGTTCACTCTCGCATGCTCCATCATAAATTTTACCACTTCAAGATGTCCGTTTGAGGCTGCTGTATCAAGGACATTTCGAGCTGTGATAAAGTGATTTGACGTGAAGCGAAATTGCTCTAATTGCACCACAAAACGGAGTAAAAGTTTCACTACTTTAAGATGACCATTCTTCGCTGCCACAATGGCTGCGTTTTTGACACAATTTTTTGTGTCATTGTCAATTTCGTCCTCCAAATTTTCACTGTCAAGGTGCAGAATCTGATTGAGTAACAACTGGACAACGTCAATATGTCCATCTCCACTTGTCTGTACCAGAATATCAGGTAGAACACAGTGGAATCTGTCCAACAATTCGTCCACCCATTGTGTTTGGCAGGTCCTCGTTGCTTCATGGAGCGCTTCTCCTGGACTCATGACGAGTGTATCAATGAGCTTCAGCACATGTGGGAGAGACAGAATTTCCTCTGGAAGTGGTATGAGCTGTAGTCGCTCATAGTGAGCAGCGTCTTGGGCTGATGTAGAGAATTCATTCTCGTTGCCATCGATACGGGACCGTTTGGACGGACGGAGACTGCCCATCTAATTTGCGCTCTAATGGAGAATGTGATCGGAATGTTGTCACAATCATCTACACCTGCGAAATGTTTCGCGAATGTTACGTGATGGTACCGTAATGAACTGGAGAATTTTAAGACTGTCAAAGCGTAGCCGACACAACGGACTCAAAATCCTTTCGGAAGCGGTTTGACCTCGCCACCTACTTTCGCAACTACAGTACAGGATTCTCTGGTCTTGCACAGCCCATGTAAGATCTCTTAACAAGGACACCGACCGGGTCTGAGACCTACAGCACCAATACCCTTTCGACAGTGTCAAGGTGAGCCTGTAGCATTCGTCCTTCCTGACTTGCTGGATAATACGAAATGTAATATCGCTTCGTTGGACCCTTCGCGGTCCATGGCAGCCGCGATCCGCCTATACCATCGACCTATCGAAGTCGCCAGCCAACTTAAGCTGTATCACGAATCACAGGGTTTGCCCCCTCATAACGTCAACTGCAGATGAGCTCACCCTTCAAACCGGGGCCAAGTCTCCTGCATACTGTAGTCTGCATTGGGGGTGTCGAAGCCTACGCAGGAAAAGCGGGTTGGTACCCAGCGAAGCTCATATGTCTGGTACGATGTCCTCTTGCGCATCAGAGTTGCTTAAGTTTCATGGTCTAAGAAGTGAGAAACTGATATCTCTGATACCTCGATAAGGCAGTTGACTGTGGACATCCTGTTCAAGGCATCAACCCTTTGATGAAGATCCTTCAATGCGGAAGATGGAACCTGTCGGTCCACCCGACCGGTGAGATCCCGAGTCTCACAAATAAGAGTTCCCCAATTCAGACGCAAGTCTCAAAGCCACCTTACTTGTTCGAATGAGCTGCAGCTTGACCTCCAGAGCCAACGTCGAGCACGACGCCAAATGCGTGTACGTGATCGTATAGCTGACGGATCTCATCCTGCAACAGGGTCCCAACAGGATCACGGTCCAGAGAAAAGGGAATCAGTGGCTCAGAGCCTCATAATCAAATGCGCGTGAGTAAGCTTCATTAGGGAGGCCCTTACTCGTGCAGCCCAATAACGCTCACACGTCCCACTCAACGGTCAAGTCGTACCCTTCACCAGTACAAGCAACACTGCGTTCCTTCGTAACGGGGTGTACAATGGAGGATGAGGTAGCGCCAGTGATGGGGACTCACGCAGTGTTGGTACTGTCTTCTCCATTTCAATATCACCATCTTCATCTTCCGTGAGCCCGGCAATTTCATCTCGTAACTTCACGTCATCAAAATCTCGAAATCCACTAGCCGCTGTGCCTCCTCTTCAGCGGCGCCAGGGTTACATTCGAACCACCGGGCTGAACGCGTCAGGGGTGGCTGCGTTGGGATGTTGGGTACAACGGTATTTCGTAAATGATTGATTTGCTGGAGACAATCCATCACCAGTGTTGGTGAAATGTCACTAGGAAATTGAGGATTATCAACATAGATGTTGGTTCCATCCCTATTATTACGAGGGGTAAAATCACCAACGAGTTGATATTTCGTCATCAGCTGGAAGTGTTGCATTACCAAAGTTTAATATCACTAGAGTACGAATGCATTTCACCAGCAAACTCAAACAATACATTTCTCAAGATGTGTGAGGTCACCTTATATTCAAACACACACAAAAAGAGAAACTTGTAATGTCCAATCGTCAAACAGGGGGTAGTGACGTGTTCGTGATATGTGCATTAATAAAGCCGTTTTATTGTCTGCACACATGACTGACAGAGTGAGGGTTGTTCTTGGGTTAGAGTGAACTCGCCTTCACTGAATGGAACTAGTCTTGTCGCTTCGTCAACAGGCTGGGCTGTGATAGCTGGTGCGGTACCAACAATACCATCACTGGAGTTCTTTGAAGGAGGTGAATTGGGCGTATGCTGTGTTGAAGCTTAAATCCGTAGTTCACTAACGTCGACAGGCGCTGGAAGGATTGAGGAAGGTGTAAATGTAGTTGCACGAATAGGTATTCTATGATACTGCAATATCGTGGGGAATGTGACTGTGGTAAGTTCAGGTTCACATTGTGGAGATGACTTCAGCATTTGAGACTATATCGCATGATTTATTTGCCTTACGGGATGCTTCCGTTGTTTGCAAAAACCCGAGAAGAGAATCTGTTGGAAGCTGGAGTCAGCTGCTGCAGGATCACGGCGTCGTACACGCTGGGAAGCTGTGCAAGCTGGGCCACCCGACAACTGGGAACGCAGGGAAGATAAGCTGGCTGGGCAAGTAGGGTGCGCCAGGCACGCGTTCCGGAGCGCGAAGGACTGCGAGAAGTAGAAGTAGACTAGGTAGCGCTGGTTAATCTCAATCACTTCGAAACTTACCTCCTCGAGCAGACTCGTCTTCTCAAGCATCGCTAGTCCTCAACAAACGACATAATCTTGCTTGAGGATCTTGCGTATCTAACCCATAACACGCTACTATGTGTTGAACAGTCCTTGTTTTGGCGATTGAAGCTGCGGAACGTGTACTGGTCCTTTAACAGTAGGCCCAGGATTGGTATCAATTGTTTCTAGTATAGATGACTCAAAACTAGTCAAGTTTGTGCATTTACGCGCTGTTTACTAGAGCTTTGGGTTGTTTCGCTACCACTTCGACGTTGGTTGCTTACGAAGGTTGGTACTGGGTCTGACATACCAGTGCAGGGAAGTTCTAGTTCTTTTGTGCTATGAATAAAATGAATACAAATAGCAAACTTCGCGTTAAAGCGGCACGGGCATAAGCATGTCCTTGCATCTACTAACCAACCGCCCTCTGGTATATTCTGTCATTACATTCGCCGAACATGAATCGACTTATAAGGTCTGCAGTGTTGTCTTGCTTCATTCACGTAAAAGTCATCAGCTTTAAGACTCGCGGGGACACCATATGGGGCGTGAGGGCGATGGTGAACTTGTACAAGTTGGGCAGATCACTTGCTGCAAGAAAGGGGATCGCTTCGAGTTCTTTCTTACGCTCTGCCAAATTGTACAGAGACTTCAGCCTCTCTGACGCAACCGGCGCCATTCTGAACGTTATTTGCATGAATACGAGGCGAGATCTATCGAGTCGCTGTATCATTTCGGTTGGCATAGCTTTCGCAGACTTGTTGACCAATTTAAGTGTACGGTGATATCGTTCTAAGGGATTATTTGTTGTTGCACAACCGGATGGCGTATGATACGCCTGCCGTTGCACAAAATGTGGATGCAATATTCACCGTGCTATAGACGAACTGAAACTAGAGGCATCATTCCATTCTTCGAGAACGTGGGATCGCTTTAATTGAAACTCGTTTCGTCGCGAGCATAGTGCATGTCGTTGAGACCGCGAAATATCATGTTTCTTGTTATCGGATCGGATATAGTCCATAAATACGCGATTTCACGCTCTGACATACGTGAAACCAGCACACGAGAATCTTCGCCCTCGGGAAGTTCGAACCGCAGGTATTATACTGATAATGAACTTAGGAGAGAATTGAACCATGGATGTCTCCCAAACCATGCGCTTTACAAACGCGCAGCACCAATCGATGTCAGTACCAGCCCTTTGGGAGGCAGAAAGCAAACGAGGGGAAAACTTTCCGTAGCAGTCTGAAATGTCAAACACAAACACTGGGTATCGCTGCCGAACGATACTGTGAGTGCTGCGAATATGAAACAAGATCGTGGAACGAGGATCATTTCGAATTTTGACATACGTATCCAACAGTGAGAAGCAGGTAAATCCTATTCTAAAAGGTGACAATGTTTATCCGTTTCCAATATCAGGAATCTGCTCAGAACCTTGCAGTTTATTATCGCGCAGCACAACTAATTTATTGGCGGAATTGACTATGGAGCCAGGACCATTATACATGTGGTTTACGTAAATATCAATGACAAGCTACACTGTTTTACCTTGTTTTTTCTTTCGCCACTTTTTCACATATTGTTGGCTTTGAGTGAGTAGAGAAGACGGCCCAGCCAAAGCGTTCAAGTTCACTTTCTTACTAACCAACTGGAGAGATCCACAGCTGTCAATGCAGAATCCTCATTTAGGCGCTCATCAACAAATTCGATCACCGGGAGTGTGAGTTTGGCTGCTTTGGAGAACTGGTAGAAGGATCCTGCATAGTATGTTCTCCTTCAACGAAAACACTGGCCAATTGGCTTGATCCGCACGATAAAATCTTATATCGGTGCTTGCAATGCACACCACTTTCTTTGCATCTACTTAACTTGCATTTAGTAACTATTTTCCGCATGTAGTGACTTCCTAAAAGTTGATCAGTGTTGTCATAAGCCAAATGGTCGAGTTGACACCGCACTGAATCATTATTCTGGAGGATAAAACTTAGTAGAGAAACAAGAAATTCATCTAATAAAGTGCCGTCGACGGGTTCGGCATCCACGAGCGACGAGCCCTCAGACTTAGTATGGTTGGTCCTGTGTCCGCTTCAATCTGTTTACACCACAGCGCTTAGCGTGTCGTATTTCTCTCAAGTAGGCGTAATACTCGTACCCATGCAGTTCGCCTTCAACAAAGGATCGGACCATTGCAGTCTTACAGCTCGTGAAAATGACAATTCCGTGTAAACGACAGAGATAGTGACAGCAACAGTGGCTATTTGCATGGCATTAGTACGGCTATTCTTGTGCTGTAACCTAATGTCAACAATATCGGCGGTGTGTCTGGTTATATTCACTAAATCTCTGGCGCCGTTGTCCCAAATTCTGGTGAGTATTCCCACCTAAATTTCTGATGATGAAACAACTTTCACTTAATTCCCACATGTCTGGGTGAAAACGCCCTACTCGATTTGGTGGGCGATGATAGAGTTTTACCTAAACCACAGCTGTCTGTCGTGATTATGCTTGTGTGGTATACTACTAATCGTGTCTGTTTACATAATTCCGTCTCGCCACATCCTTTTTACCAACGCATGGGAAATTCCCGTAGAAATTTGTTCAGACGGTAGATTCAATGTTCTGTTTGCTACTATAATGGAAATCTTGGCCGGCCAGATCCCGCGCAGCCAAAACACTAGCTCATGCAACAATAACGTGAACCAGGATAAATTTACACAGGGGATTCTTTGGCAAGCGTCGTGACTGTCTTCAGAACATATAATGACAATAATATGCTCTGCAACGTGTATGTGAATATATAGGACGGTAGCAACGACGTGAAGGGCGTAGCAGTGATCCCAGGACAGCAAGGCAACAACGAAACTAGACGTTGGGCCGTCGAAATCGCACTACGGCCGCTTGGAGAAAACATCTATTTCAACGTGACCTGCTGACCACTTCCAACCAGACTAAAACAATACCGGCAGATACCATTGACTAGGACAATGCTATCAGTGTTGTCGTCAAGCAAGGACACCGAGCAGGAAATAACCTAAGAGTCCACAGATGCATCGTTGGACTCGAGCCCCTGTGCCTAGGCTTCATTCGACGACTAGTAGACCACCATCTAACCGTGAAGTCGCCTAGAACCTCCGTTCAGCTGTTACATACACCGACAACGAACCTCAGAGCTAGGTAGCTGTGGTATCACCTACCAATCCTGTGTCGCTACTAGCACTTAGCAAGGATTGTGTTCAGTGGTGTTGTAACTGGCACTACAATGTGCTTTTCATCGGGGCTGGTACCCCAACGACAAGCACAGCGAAAACAATGCAACAGACGAAGGTAGATACCAACCGACAAAGGAGTTAATAACTTCTTTAGCGAAAGGACATAGGGCGACAGGAATTAGCGTGCTAACAACTCTAATATATTTACTTCTACATCTGGATTGAGAGCGACAAACAACAAAGGATTGCTTCGCTGGAGAGCCGCTTCAGCATGGAGGAGACCGACGAGGCGGTGATTCCACACACAGGTGGTGAAATGCTATGAACAGTGTATCCGCCGCTGCCACCGTATTTGGAGCAAAGTCTGCAACTGACACACGAGACTACACCCCGAACTGCAGTATTTCAAGGCAACGATACAAGGCGCCAAGTTGAGGCCCTCGATCAGCACTCTGCTGCAGTCTAACAGAGGGCGGATGAGCAGCTGGGCCAGGTGCAATGTCACCAGGAAAGACTTGCTGAGCAGAAGTTGGAGTGCTTACAAGCACAACACACCGACAAACTGCGCTGTTGGAGCAACAGAAAGAGATTCGGCACCAGATGGATGAGAATAGGAAGTATCTTTAAGAGCAGTACGGTTGCTGAGAGCAGCTCGGCATGCGGTGGGAATGCAAGGACGTCAACTGGAACCTTGACAGAAGCAGTTCAGCTCCACTTTCAAGCTCGTTGTGGGAACTTGGAACAAGGAGCAGCCCCACCAGCAGAACAACGATTACTGGGGTCCGCTGTCGTCACTGTGGCGGCAGGTACCAACCTTCCTGTCCTCTTATTCACAGGGGTAGCTCAAAGAAGGAAAACCGAGAGTTTATGGATAGCTACGCCATTTATACCAGACTCTCAATCAAGGAAACGAGGCAAAGTTTTTTGTCATGTCACTGAGTGCGTGTATAGAGAAAGGGACGTTCGTGCGAATTTGTGGCTTCGAGTTATTTAAGGATGGAAAGATGCGACTGATACTGAATGGAAAAATAATTTACTGTCAGCTAGAGTTCCTGAAAATATGGCATACAAGACACTCGACCGTGAGGTGAAGTCGCTTTGCATGGACGTGAATTGGCAAGATGCGGAATCGCGGCTTTCAAGGTTCATGGCCGATTTCTACGAGATTGAGGATAGATTAAACACGGAGGACATTGTGCAGGTCGAGCCAAAGAAGGTTATCAGATATCTAGTTGAGACGCTGCACCCTCCAGCTTTCACAGCTGCAGTGAAGGCGCTAGATCATGCAGTTAAACACGCAATCGGTGACAAGGGGCAACAAAAATAACCAGCCGGATCGTTGAAAAGGAAAGTCACAATCCAAAAATGTAAGTCGGATAGATAGAAGTGTTTCAAGCGTGGTAACCAGACTCACGGTTTTTCAGTGCTCTGAGGTCTCTGGTCTCGTTGAGCTAAGGAGCTTAATAAGAAAAGGACAGAGAAGAAGGTGATTTGCGGGAGCGACCGGGAAGAAAACCACAGAATCACTCTCGGCCATCCCGTGCACTGGTATAGATGTCGTGGAGACTCGAATCACATCGGACAGTGCTGCTGAAGTGGCAGTAGTAACCGGAGAATTACTTGATGCATTGGATAAGGCCGGGCCTGAGTTGGTGAGGCAGATCCTACCAAAGTTATCAGCGGTGATAGGGATTGGAGACAAACCTGTTCCAGTCAGGAGTAAAGCAAAGCTAGACTTGCGTTTTCAGACAACTGGGGGTCTTTTATCCAACAGAATGTGATTTATTGGGTCACACAGGATTGTCGACAAGTAGGCGTGGGTGTCTTACTTTTATCGCGCAATATTATGGATCACCTAGGCTATAATTCCAAGAAGTTACTTGCCGAGACAAAGAGCTGACAGGAAATTTGGGACATGGAATACGCAGTCGCTCACGCAGTCTCGTTAGAGTAGTGACTTACTCGGGGTCCGCCCAAATACCAGAGCCAACAGCAGAAGAACTTCAACTACAAGAAAAGGAAGATTGCGCATGTTTCCCCAACCTCGAAGATACAGACAACCAAGATAATAAAGAGGTGCTTATTGTGTTAGAAGAAAAAATTAAAGAACTCGAGAATATGTAGATCGATTGGGGGCGATCCTGATGAAATACCGGGACGTGTTTCGAGTGAAAACCCGCCAGTAGATATGCCGCCGATGGAAATTACGCTTAAACTAGGAGCAGTACTAGTAAAGTGTCGCGCTCGGCGGCACTCACTGGAGCATCGGGTATTTTGAAGAAACATGTTACAGAGCTATTTGAAGCTGTTCTCTGTTTTCGGAACCCGCGGAGCCGGTGGTGCTCACCCTCAAACATAGTGCGAAAGCCAGGAGTAGGAAACTTTCAGATGACAGTTGATGTGATTGGCTAATAAACGAGTTGAGCAAGTGGTCTGACAGATGCCCATTCTGGAGCTGGAATTTGATCGGTTGCGTGGTTTCTCTCGGTACTTTTCATTGGGTTTCTTGAAGGTTTTTTAGTTCGCAATGGCAGCGCATTGCCAAGAAATTTAATCGACTCTAGCCGATGATGATGTGGTGACGCCTACGTGAGTGCTGATGGGGGAATGAATAGTGTGGCCTATGTGCAATCGACCGTGCAACCGATGTTTGGAGAAGTCTTCAACAATGTCTTGTTAATATGGATCGATGACCGTTTTGGATATGAAACAAACGATGATCAGCTCCTCAAGTTGTGGGCGTGCGCCCTAGATATCTGCGCTAGCAAGGGTTTGAAGATAAATCCAACTAAGTGGGCTTTTTATCCCTGTGAAGTACTTTGGTGTGGGCGAGTGGTGTTATGCGAAGGCGTGAAGCATGACCTCGCTTGAATCGAGGCTCTGATGAGCCTTCCACCACCTACATCAGGAAATGAATTACAACAGTTCATTTGCGCGCTGAACCGGTTGCGGAGCTCACTGCCAGCTTACAACAAACTCGTTCATTCACTGGTATTGCAGATGTAAGAAGCATATAAACGTGTTGGTGAACGTAAGAAAGTTGTTGTGAAGAAAATTCTGTTACGTGAGGTCGGCTGTAGCCAAGAAGAGATCGATTATTTTGAGCGCTGCAAGTATGTGTTAGGAAGCGCTTCGAAATTAACCCATCCTGACCCAGGAAAAAGGTTGTGTGTTCACCGATACACGCGAGGACCACTGGGGTGCGGTAAATCAGATACCGCCAGATCAACAGCCGAGTGAGCAGCACGTTTTCAGGATCTGCTAAGCGGTGGGCTATAATGGAAAGGAAGCATTCTCATTAGTCGAGACGTACCGTCGCAGACTACCTGTTGCATCGCGCAGATGGCTTCGCACTTTTCACAGATCACCGAAATCTCCGCTGCATTTTCGATCCTCACGGTGTTTCAAATGCAGTGCCCAAGTGCACAGCGGACAAGTTGCACCGGTGGTCCCTGTTATTTATGGCATACGGATATGACATCTACGACATCACAGGGTAGGAAAATGTCTGGATGGATATACTATCACGGTGGGGCTGCTCTTTCTGACCACAGATTGTTGAAGTAAGATATTGTAGATTGTGTTAAAGGATAGAAATGATGATGAATACGTTTGGGAAGAAGGGTTGTTGGTAGAAAATGTAGTAATGGGATATATAAAGGTAGTAAGTTATGATTTAGTAAGTATGTGGTGGCATATGAAGTGGAAGCAAAATGGATGATAGAGGAAAATGTGGTTATAAAGTGGGTTATGGTAGAATATCATCACTTATCCGACCGTACTAAAGTGCAACCATTACAAAACTCTAGTAAAATTGTGCAATTCATCCGACCGCATATTAAGTATAGTCCGTTCCAGTATAATGCGATATGCAGGTTCTCTGATTGGTCGGAACTTAGGGGCGGATGTACTGTCCATGTCTGCAAACCCAGGACCCAATGCAGCCCCTCCCGCAAGCGAAGGCTCGACTTGGGGAGTCGTTACTACACCATATCTACAACACGACGACAACGTGTTGTAAGCACCATAATCGCCGGTTATGGTGCTTAAGAATAAAATACTGAAATATATTACTGTGAATTTTGGCTTGAGAGTAGGATATTGCTAGAAAGTTTGAAAATCTACGTACTCCACTTAAATACGACCTCCTAATCCCATTCGAAAATTGAACGGCTGGGGATAAATGGTGACCAAGGCAACGACGCGTAAAGCAACGACCCCGATGAATAAAACCCCTCGTCAGCCACCACAACGGAAGGTAGTGAGGATGAGTGCTTCAATGCAAGGCGACGATGACAACGAGTGGTTTGCCATGGACATACCGCATGCAGCTGCAGAGACGACGACACATCCTGCTGGAGGGAAGACGACGGGTGCTGCTGCGGAGGCAACGGCGTGTCCTACTGGAGGGAAGACGACACGCCCTGCTGAGGAGAACATGATGCGTGCTGTTTCGTACCAACTATTGTTTTTGAAACATTATGTTGCAGCATTCCTCCAGCAACACATTGTACGACATTATATAGGTTGAATCGTGGGTGGAAACATTGGCCGACTCTGCTAGATGCATGGCACTTTTCTTTTCCTCTGGGAGTATATGAGTCAGCACTTCGTGAGCTTCTAACACCTTCTGCGCATGTTCTGCCATTTTGGCCAACTGTTCCTCAATCCGCTCGAATTGCCGTAGTTTTGACTGTAGCAGCTCCTTGCATACACGCGTGTTGTGTGCCTGAGAGTAGCGATGTGTAGGCAACTGTGTCTTCGACGTTAGTTCACCGGTGCCAGCAGTATCAGAAGCGGTGGGGGCTGTGCTAGCTCGGCTCATATGCGCTCCAACGTTTCTCGTCCTGCCACCTGACCACCTCTATTTGGGGTGAGACAGGGCGATAGTTAATGGTGACACCCCCTTAGGGTTAGGTGTCAGAGATCGGATATTGTTGGGGTGACACTTCTTATGCACGCGGTTCCAACGAGGAGCATTTCTGATTGGCTACGTCGACGTGGCTGGACCACAGACGCGCATTAGGAGGACAGTACGAGTAGAACAAGTCTGTTTCTTTAACTTTAATCTACTCACTTCGGCATTTGCCAACAACATCACCCTCAACAGATATCTCATGGTAAGGTATATAATAAGTGGTAGTAAAATATGTGGTTGAAATTTATAAAGTGATTGAGTGTGTGTTGATAGAGATTGTAGTAGTAGAGTATGTGGTTGTAGAGTAAGTGGTTATATAGTAAATGGTTAGAATGTGGTTGTATAAGATGTAATTGTATTGGATGTAATTGTAGAGTATGTGATTGTAGTGTTTAAAGTTGTACGGTTTAGGTTTTCAGTATAGAATTGTAGAGAGGTATGTGATTGCAGAATTTGTGGGTGTAGGGTTTGGGTTGTAGGGTTTGAGATTGATTGTAACTAGCGCCTAGGGTTTAGGAACGTCACACTGTATTACTGAATGTACGAAAAACAAAAGTTTGACGAGGGGGAGGTGTTGTAGCTGGTGCTACAATGTGCTTCTCATCGGAGGTGGCATCCCAACGACAAGCACAGCGTAAATAGTACAACAGACGAAGGTCGCGGCCAGTTGACGAAAGAGTAAGTAACTTCTTGAGCGGAAAGACAAAGATTAGCGAGGCTTACAGCTCTAGTGTATTCACTTGTACATTTCGATCGAGAGCGACAAACAACAAGTAGTAACACCACCTAGAACACACCGGTAGTGCGAGCTCCAACATCAAACAGACTGCTAAAGCACTACCACCAGCACTAGTTCTTAGTAAGAACTTCACACATCGTCGAAGCTGGTAAGGAATTTGACGTAATGCGCAGACGTTCGACCAAATCTCGTGCGTGGGTCAGAGAATTCAGTTAACTACAAATTAACATTTTAATAAACGTGCTTACGAAAACCATAGCCATCGCAGAAACGGCTACCAACCAGCGATGCTGCCGTAAGGGTTGATTTTTTTGAAAATAATTGTTTTGAGAATAAAATCTATTTGAAGATAAAAATATTTTCTGATGATATTTTTTTGATAATAAAAATATTTTGTCAAATAAATCTATCATCCATCTGCCCACTTGGGTACTATATCAACGCGAAAAGTGGCCCTCACATTGAAAGTACACCATCATAGCATTTGAACACCGGCTACAGAAGCGACAAAAACGTCAACACGTCTTCTAGTGGTTTGGGCGGCTCGTGCAAGCTCAACAATGCTATCATAAATCCATTAATCACGAACTACGTTTTTCGGGTCGTTTTCATGGTCGTGAGGCCAAGCAATGCATAACATGGAGGTTGGAGTCACCTTGGCTGATCTTTCAGTTTCCCGAACTGCTTGCGAACAGGGTGGAGCTTTCTCCACCATTGCGTACGAGGGTGGGACATAAAATGAGCATACCAATACACGAGGAGAATCTCTATATCATGCCTCTGATCTACACCTATTGAGGTCAGGTCTCCTATTAATTTAAGCTCTGTTTTTTCATACAAACTGAAGTATCGAGGTTTCGTACTTATTTGATAATATTTAAATATTTTTATCGCACAATCCTGGTTTATGCAAGTAGCAAGCAACGCTTCTAGTGTTGTCTTTTATTTGGAGCTCCGCCGGCTACCCCATCGTGTCTTCTTTCCTTGTCACGTTATACGCGATTGAGACTCAACTTGTGTTGTTGTTGGTAAAATTGAGAATGAATTGAAAGTGAAACTTAGAACTACGATAGCGCACTACAGTCCTTGGGCACGATACAGCTGGGATGATCGTGTGCAGCCACCATTGTGGCGATGCCGACGCAGGTCCACAACTCGTGCTCCACTCATGTCAGTCGTGCTGAGGTTATGGTTCAACCACAACACTTCAACGTGACTGTGGTTACCATGACATTCCTGCAGACACTACAGATAGTTAGGAATGTAGACGTCAGGTAGGTATTGACCTCGATGAGCTGTATCGGTACGAAACGGTAAATGCCACTTAAAGATGGCTTAAACACGGTTCTCTTCTAGCAGTGTCTCCTGTTGGTAAATGTAATTCTGCATATATTATCTTGATTCTGTGTGGTGTTGAAGCGGTAGGTGTTTAAGAAACAACGCGTAAAAGCCTGTAAATACTGTATTTTACATGGGCGTATACAGGAAACAGAGTCAGTACAGTAATTGAGATTGATGATGCTGACTCTCATTCATATCACAGGTTGTGAAACTGACAGTTTCCAATTTGCCAGGTACCAGTAAGAAATACTAGTCACTGACATGAATCTCGTTACCGTCGTAGTACTTTGTTTCGCACTACTCTTCTCTGCGCGTGGCGGTACGATTAATCATGATGAAGTTCAGCCCTTTCCTCAGCCCGACCCAGTCACGATATCTGAAAAAGCTGCTGTCAAGTTCAAACCGCAACTTCTTATTGAAGCTGGGTGCGTTTCATTTCCAGCCGTGAACGCTGCTGGTGATATTACTGGAGGGCTCAAGGGATCAGAAGGAACAGAAGGCTGCGACAATGCTCCTCTGGGGTCTCAAGTGTACGGCAGATCGGCATGGTATCAAGACAAGTGGGCCATGGTGTACGCGTGGTATTTCCCGAAAAACTTTTGTGCTTACAAACCACAGAAACGCCACGATTGGGCCAGTATGGTGTTATGGATTGACAACCCTGCTTTAGAGAATCCAAACATTCTTGGCATGTCGTTGTCGCAACAAACTTTGGAGCCAACTAAACTGGCGTTCTTTTTGCCGTTGGGAGAACGCAACACAGAACCATATACAAAGATGAACAAAGTACCACCAATGGCTTTTGTAGGTACCAAGCAAATTCGACAAAACAGAATTAGTAGATGGAGATGGAACTATACCTACGAAGGCGGCTCTAACATATCCACGAGGGTTTCCCATACGTATCCGAATAATTTCGGCTGGATCGCGTTAGATATTGCGTACCAAAATGGAACATATCAAGATCTCGTTATGTGGAAACAGCTTACGGACGAAGCGCGCAAGGCACTCAATACGGCAGATTTCGGGGAGACTAAGGTTCCTCTTAACGAAAACAACTTCGATGCGACGTTAGGACTAGCGTGGCCGTTTTAGTTTGGTGCTTGACATTCGACAATAAGGTACAAACTTCTAATTTGTTCTACGAATTTCTGTTTACAGGTTAAAGTCACATCATCTTGATGTAATGTTCATGTTGTCACTTCACCATATTTCTGGCAAAGTATAGTCATGCAGAATAATCTAGATCTGTACTGAGCTTTGAGAAATTAATTCCCATAACCAGTAGCATCTAGTAGAAGCACACTCCAGAAGGTAATTTTGTAGCCTGATGTTCGTGGGTGGCAGAGTACGTAGATTTCTACACTATGACATGAGACACACAACTGCACCTGCACATAGCTAGAGTATGCCTCTCAAACCAATATTGCATACTATACGTATTGCATGGAGTCAAGTGGAAGAGTCCACATTCTGACAGGAGTAAATAAATATAAATAATCATTTGGAGTCGAACTTACAAAAAAATCAACTGTCTTTTCGACATCAAATACGAATGCGATAATACGTTTGGTCAACATTTAAGCGACCCTTAACGTACCAGGTGGAGGTCCGTGCGAACCTCTGCAATGTTGCGACCTGTGCACAAGAAACACGGCAAATAAAAAGGTACACATATAATTGAAATTGCTACCTCTATTGCAAGACACACATAATGCATGGATAGTATGAGGTTCACGGAAGGGATTTAAACAGCCCGTGGGATGTCGTTGTTTTTCCCTAGCTGTGCTCAGGGGGCCACTGGAGCAATTGTACGTCACAACGACGCTAAATATTCGTTTCGGCTATGTAGCATGGAGATCCCAATCAAAGAAGCTTTCGTTTCGACTATCACCAAAGCACACGAATAATCCTTGCGCCACCTAGGTTTTATCCACATCGGAAAATCACGGTGTCTACATATTCAACTATAAGTAAGGTTTCCCGCGAACCCAATATATTAGGTGCAATGAAGTACATGAAGATGGACAGTCCCCAGTGTTACGTAGTTGGTCAGGTTGTGCTTTTGTGCCAACTATGTAGGCTTAAACTTGTTACTACGCCACACACCTACACTACTACTACGCTTTCCTCTGCGCTCTCTTCACCGCGATTGCGCAAATACCAAACTGAACTTCGACCTTTGCCTTAGCTCCTACGACCTTTTGTCTTCGGCTACTGTGACTCTTGTGTGCGACCTTGCGTTGTACGCACCAAGTTGCACACACCAGCGAGATGTACGACCAACATCTTAACACGCTGCCCTCCGAGATAGCAGATATAGTCTCGGAATTATTCTTGTCTTTCTTATAATTAACCGTTCTCTGCGCTTCGTGAAACTTCTTCCGCGCAATATCACGTGTAGTCTGATTCACTTTCGACCGCATACCGATGAGCGATTTCATTTTGTCAAGTCGCAGGAAACCCATCGGTTTTGTCAAGAGGTCTGCTGGGTTTTCATCGCCGCTGGCTTTCCAGAGCTTCACTCCTCCTTGCTGGTCCATTTCGCGTACGTAGTGAAGGCGCAACTCGATGTACCGAGTTTTCCTACTGTACGTAGGGCGAGTGTGATGGCAGCTTGGTTGTCGACTCCAAGCTTGAATGCAATTTCACATGTTACTATTAGCTCGATCAGAATATTCTTGATTGCTTGGCCTTCTTGACAGGCTTCACAAGCTGCAGCATATTCAGCTTCTGCTGTACTTAGTACCACAGCACTTTGGCGTCTTGCCGCGCAGGCTACTGGTCCACCAGCCATCATCATAACGTAGCCTGTCACGCTCTTCCTGTTGTGGTTGCACTTCGCTGTCTGTTCGACTGGACCTCTATGTTGGACCTCTACGTTAGGCACGCGGCACGCACGTGCCGGGCGTGTGCCTTGTGTGATCCATAGTTGAAGAAACGGGAATGGAGCAATCTGATTGGTGGATCCTTTGGGATCGTGTAATGTGATTGGCTCTCAACTTCAATTTGGTGAATCCTATGATGTTCATCGTGTTTACGCATCACACAAATCATTTGACCGCGCCTCAAAACATTTGGCCGCGCCTCAAATCATTTGGACCGTAACAGTAGGATTACTAAAAGACTGTAGGAACTGTAGGGGTTAGCAAGTAGCAATGACACTAACCTAAATCGAACTCACTTTCGGATTTCCATTCATCCACTCACATCGTCTACTATCAAGCCGAATACCTTTGACAATCGCAATTGGTTATGAACCCAAGCTACGCAGACACCGTTAAACTCGTGGAAGACAACTACTTTCACTGGTTGTTCAATATGCGGATGAAACTTGCTCGCAAAGGTTTTCTTCCGCAGATTGTGAAGCCAGAGTACGACCAACTGAGTGACCGCTCCACGGCGGAATGGAAAACCAACGATCTGAAGGCCCTTGGTGTGATCGCAGGAGATGTGAGCCTCACATACCAAGTCTACATCCGTGGAGCGTTAACTGCCGCTGACGCGTGGACGTTGCTTGAAGAGCAGTTCAATCGCAAGACGCTGAAGAACCGGCTGATTGTTACTAAGAAGTTGAATAACTTCAAGATGGAGCCGGGTACTCGTTTTGCTAACCACGTCGACCAGTTCAAGGAGATTGTACTTCAGATGGAGACAATCGGAGAGCCTCTAGATGAGACTCGTCAGCTCGTGTTGCTCCTTGGCAGTCTAACCGACGAGTACAAGATGATCAGCACTGTGCTCGAGAACACACCAAACATCACTCTCGCCTACGCGATTCAAGCGCTTTCTGGTGTTACAGCCTCGGATGAATCGCCATCGGCTCAAAAGAAAGCTTTCGCAGCAAAGAAGAGAAACCCTGGGGAAAGCATCGATTTGGTGGCAAGTGCTTCTACTGCAAGAAGCAAGGGCACAAGGAATTTGAGTGCCCAAGAGGAAAGACACGACTTCTCATTCGCGGCTACGAGTGCGATGAGCAGATCGGAATGGCTCGTCGACTCCGGTGCAAGCTCGCACATGACCAGTGTCCGGGACGAGTTCGTGTCCATGAAGGACCTGAAGACGCCAGTCCGCATCACCATTGCGGATGGTACGAAGATTGACGCAGTTGCAACGGGCACAGTCAGTCTGAAGCTGATGGACGGAACGACCGTCTCGCTATCGGATGCTATCTACATCCCCGAAGTTGAAGGAAGCCTCATCTCGGTGTCGAAGCTGGCCGAGAAGAATGTTGTCGCGCAGTTCAGCAAAGACAAGTGTGTCTTTCGCTATGGCGACGCTAAGGTTATGGAGGCAATGCGCTGTGGAAATGTCTACAAGCTGAAGACAGTGGGGGACGAGGTGTGCAATGTCGCGACGACACCTCGTAAGGAGCCGTGGGCTGTAGTACACGCACGCCTAGGCCATATCCCGTTCAAGCGCTACGAACAGCAACTGACCATGGCAGATGGAGTGTCTGAAGTCATGGATGGTGTCACTAGTGATGCTGTCTGTGCAGGCTGCTGCATGGGCAAGATGAGAGCCGACGACTTTCCACGATACCCGGAGAAGCTCGTCAAAAGCGCTGACGTACTTGACCTCGTGCACACGGACGTAATGGGTCCGATGCAGACCAAGACACCTGGCGGTTGCACGAATGCCGTCACATTCATCGACGATTACTCACGCCACGTGACAGTCTACTTCATGAAAGCGAAGTCAGATGTGCTGTCGAAGTTCAAGATCTTCAAGGCAGCTTTAGAGAACGCGACGGGACAAAGGATCAAGCGTCTGCGTTCGGACAACGGTGGAGAGTACACAGGTCGACAGTTCAAGGCCTACCGCAACAACTGTGGCATCAAGTAAGAGAAGACGGTGCCGTACACGCCTCAGCAAAACGGACTTGCTGAGCGCATGAACCGGAGCCTCGTAGAGATGGCTCGCTGTATGCTCTACCATGAGAGCGTTGACAAGAAGTGGTGGGCAGAAGCTGTTAACACCGCAGCCTGGATCATCAATCGGATCCCAAATTCGGTGACAATCAAGACGCCCTACGAGATCGTGTACAAGACCAAGCCGCTACTGAAGAACTTGAAGGTGTTTGGTGCACTTGGCTACGCCCACATCCCTAACGAGAAACGCCGAAAGCTCGATGCGAAGGCGTTCAAGTGTCGATTTATGGGATACGAAGACGGAGTGAAGGGATACCGTGTCATGAACGTGACAACGGGAAAGGTGCAAATCGTGCGTACCGTCAAGTTCATGGAGACGAGTACATCTGGTCATTTGATCGTTCGTCAAGATGAAGATGAAGAACCAACAAGCGTTCCTGTACAAGCTAGACAACGATCGGTGGACACACGGCAGATCGTTCCGACCGTTACTGAAGATGGTGACGTTATCCCACTTCAACATGACACAGTAATGGATGGTGTGATGGTACCGTACGGTTCTACCCATCCCATGATTACTCGCTCGCGTACTCGCCCCATTGACGAGACTGAAGATCCTGAGGAGGCGAGTGCACGCAAGAAACAGATAGTGACATCTTCGACGACTGGAACCACGAAACGACAGAGATTGATCCAGGAAAGAGCAAAGGTAAACGAAGACCAGCTCGCAATTGAGAACGGTCAAGCTATGGCTGCAATGGAAGGTGTCCCAAAGTCATACGAAGAAGCCACTACAAGCGTGGACGCTAAAGAGTGGAAGAAGGCTATTGCAAGTGAACTGGAGTCGCTCACTGCAAACAGGACCTGGAAGTTGGTACCAAGGGATTGGTGGCCGGTGGGTGTTCGCGTTGAAACGCAACGAGGAGGGGGATGTGATTAGACACAAGGCACGTCTGGTGGCAAAGGGGTATTCGCAACGTCATGGCATTGACTACGAAAAAACGTATGCACCAGTGGCTTACCTGAACTCGATTCGCACGAAACTCGCTAAGTGTTGCGCAGAAGCATTCGAGATCGAGCAATGTGACGTCGATACAGCATTTCTATATGGCAAACTGGAAGAGGAGATCTACATGGAGCTTCCAGAAGGCCTACAAGAGCTTCTGGCTTTGGCGGACACAGAAGGAGAAGGTGACGTCGTGTGTTTACTGCTCCATAGTCTATGTGGACTTAAGCAGGCGTCATGTGTGTGAAATGAGACCATAAATGCAAATCTCAAGACAATGGGGTTCAAGGCTGCTGATGTAGATCCATGTGTCTACACAAGAGATGAAGGTGTCAGCGAGTGCATCGTATGTCTTTATGTGGACGACATGCTGATTGCGTCACGTGAGAAGGACATCATTGCGTCCGTGAAGGCAGGAATTGCTGAGAAATTTCGGATCAAGGACCTCGGTCGTGCGCGCTTCATTCTCGGTATTGAGATCGACTATGATATGGAACGGAAGGCGTTGACCATTAGTCAAGCGAGCGTATACGGAGTCTATAATCAACAGGTTTGGTCAAGAGAACGCAAAACCAAGCCTCACCCCACTTGATTCGAGTGTCCACCTGACCAAGGCCGACGAACCACAAAGTGACGATGACAAAGCAAAGATGAAGTCAAAACCTTATCGGTCGTTGGTGGGAAGCCTCATGTACCTGGCATGTGTAACTCGACCGGACATTGCTGTTGCCGTTGCCAAGTTGAGCCGATACCTCGAAAATCCCGGTCAGCGACACTGGGATGCTGGTATCATGGTGATGCGCTATTTGCTGAAGACGAAGGATGTGGCCATCACATACGACGGACGCATGGGTACAGAACTAACCGCTCACTCAGATGCTGACTGGGCCGGCAATCGCGATGACAGATGTTCGGTCAGCGGGGTAATGCTCATGATGTGCGGTGCACCTGTGGTGTGGCGATCGACATTCCAGAAGACGGTCGCTCTAAGTTCTACTGAGGCCGAGTACATGGCGCTTAGTAATTGCATCAAGGAAGTTGTGTGGATGCGACGTTTACTCGAGGATATTGCTGCTAAGCAACATGGACCTACGGTGATCTACGAAGACAACCAAGGTGCGATGGCATTGGCAAAGAATGTCGGTTACCAAGCACGAACCAAGCACATTTGATATTCGCTATCATTTCATTCGCGAGAAGATTGCGAGTGGTGAGGTTGAATTGACCTACGAAGAATCCAAGAACCAACTCGCTGATTTCCTCACCAAGGGTCTATCGACGAAGACACCACGCTTTTTGCTCATGCAGAGCAACGTGGGTCCCCAGCTCGAGACATCGAATTGAGTGGAGGTGTTGTGGTTGCACTTCGCTGTCTGTTCGACTGGACCTCTATGTTGGACCTCTACGTTAGGCACGCGGCACGCACGTGCCGGGCGTGTGCCTTGTGTGATCCATAGTTGAAGAAACGGGAATGGAGCAATCTGATTGGTGGATCCTTTGGGATCGTGTAATGTGATTGGCTCTCAACTTCAATTTGGTGAATCCTATGATGTTCATCGTGTTTACGCATCACACAAATCATTTGGTCGTGCCTCAAAACATTTGGCCGCGCCTCAAATCATTTGGACCGATACAGTAGGGTTACTAAAAGACTGTAGGAACTGTAGGGGTTAGCAAGTAGCAATGACACTAACCTAAATCGAACTCACTTTCGGATTTCCATTCATCCACTCACATCGTCTACTATCAAGCCTCGTTCGCATACCTTTGACAATCGCAATTCTTCCTTGTGTCCGGACAATAGCCCCAATCAGCATCGACGAAGCTGTCGATTCCCATTATATGGGAATCATTTGGACTTTGGTTCTTATAGAATACCCCGTGGTTTCTGGTAGCTGCCAGGTACCGCAATACACGCTTGAGGGCTCCAGCATGATTTACATTCGGACGATGTACAAATCGGCTAAGATAACCAACAGGAAATGCGAGGTCGGGTCGAGTGCTAGTTGCAAGATACATCAGCTCTCCGTCTACCTCACGATAAGGTAGGCTAGGTTCCTTGTCACCATCCTTCGCCGCCCTAAGTTTAATAGTCGTGTCTATTGGTGACCGGCAACCCACCGCGTCTCCAGAATTAAAGCGTTTAAGTATTTCTTGCGCGTACTTTGACTGGTGTAGCATGACACCATCTTCCTGCCAATCTACTTGAATTCCCAGATAATTGGCCAGGCAGCGTAAGTCCTTAAGGCCGTGCTTCTGATTCAGCTCAGGAAAGAATCGAGTCTTCCAACTCTCCTTGTTCGTCGCACAGATGTTGTCATCAACGTAAACAAGAACTATAGCAATTACTCCGTCATGTGTGTAGAAGTAAAAGCAAGGTTCAATTGAGGATCGGTGCAATCCTTTCGCACTGAGCCAACCGTGCCGTTCTTTATACCATTCACGTCCACTTTCATGCAGACCATACAGGGGTCGTTTGACCTTGTATACCCAACCCGGTTTGAGCGGAAATCCCGCGATGCATCGAATGAACTGTGTCAATCGCTTCGGTGCGTTTAGATACGCCGTATCAATGTCTCCTTGATATACGAGAAGCTTAAAAATCTCACATAACGCAATAAATATCCTGAATGACGCCATTCGGGAAATAGGGGAAAACGTATCCAGCACGCTAAAATCAATACCAGGGCTTTATTTGTCTCCACGACCAGAAAGACGTGACCGAAAGCGCAAATGTTTCCATATACGTCGGTCTTTGACTGCAATCTCCACATCGTCTCAAGAGGCTTGGGTCCAGCCGGCATTTCACTTACAGGAACCAGTTCGAGTACATCTTTTTCAATCGTTGCTGCGGCCTCTTTCTCTATCTCCTTCCACCACTCGGCTCTCTGTGGCGAATTCAGGGCCTGGGGGGACCGTGCGTGGGGTTCGCACTTCCGAGATGTGCCAAACACGCTGCTGTGGCTTCGGCTCCACGGATATCAGGGCAATTGCCGCAAATTTAGCATATATCTGCATGGTTTCGGTACTGAGTATTCTGTCATCAGGATCCATAACTTCGACGAGTCCACTACTGCGTGATGTTCCATCCGAGTTGTTGCTTTTAGATTTGCGATTGGTTTCATCGCATATTGTTGGTATCAGAACAGTAGTACAAGCTTCACCTTCAGAGTGGACGTCAACATGTTCACTTGTTTCCAGTGTGTCTTTTGGTGCAGTATGCTCGGGGGGATGTACGTCAGTGTCAGAGCTTGTATCTTGCACGCTACTAGATTCAATTGGTCTACAAGATCGATCATGACCATTCGGATCGGGGTGGAGTACAATAGCAATACTAAAATGTGGCAAGGATCGTTTGTAACGGGGTTACACGTGAGGTTACCCTTTTCGTCTGTATGACACAAGGGTTACCTATGTTGAGGAGTGTGGCCTCAGGTCCACTCATTGAGCTAGTATCTAGCGTTAGCTATAGGCTATAGTGAGGTGCAGGTATTCGCACCGTAAGCGGCAGAGCCGCAAGATCAATACATTCAGTTTGCATTTTATCCAGTCCTACGGACTGTGTTTGGGTTCTCCGATAGAACCCTCCCTTTGACTCCCTGAGTCGTACGTCTTCCTCCGACGCAAAGCTACGGCAGCCCCGCTGCATCGTTGTAGCCACGATGAATTTTCACTTGTGTCCGTAGCACCTCTTCGTGACTGGATGTAAGGACGATTGTTATCATCTGTGGAATTAGCGTCTTCACCACCCCCTCCCACGACCGGTAAATCGTAATCTCGCCGACCAGTGCTTGTCAGACCAGGATGTTCAGTTGTGATCCAGTCTCGAACTCGACTATTAAAATTCTCAGTGAGCCGGTCCTTATACATGATCTGCTTGCTGACTGTCACATGACTGGCAACTTGCACGGCGCCTTCTGACGGGAAATATACCTTGCAGCCAAGTAGGTCATCGCGATAGCCTAGCACATAGCCAATTCTGCGATTATCATCAAACTTGTGACGTGAGGGTCCTACCTTCGTGTGCACGTATCCAAAGGCACCGAATTTTCGGACATGGTGTATGCCTGGCTTTCTGCCCCACATTTCTTCATACGGCGTGCAATTAATTGGACTTGAAAACACGCGATTCTTGATATATACAGCGTAGTAGAGTGCATCCACCCAGAACGACGTTGGGAAACCGGAGTCTTTCATCATACCGGTTAGAGTCTGATGGGTACGCTTCACGATACTCAACCTGGATGTATTCGGGGGTGTCAGCGTGTGTGTGATTCCGTTCAGCTGGTACCATGTCGTGATACTCCCGTTTACGAACTCGCCACCGCCGTCTGTCAGCACCTCCTGCACCTTACATTCTGGCCAATGTTGCTCTGCCCAAGCAACATATCGGTTGATAAGCGGATTGATCACATCCTTGTGCTTTGTTTGTACAGGATACGCTGTCAGGAATCGAGTGTGCACGTCCATGATCAGTAAAATGGCCTTGAATCGTATACAGTTGTAGTGTAAAGGTGGAAACAGCAAGTCAGCACATACCAGTTGATTACGACGCTTGACACCTCGATCCAAGTTTCTCGGTGTTGTCTTCGCTTTCTGTTTGCCTAACTGACAGGTCTCACAAAGATTGAACGTCCGATTACGTATCATCATACCGTCGACTAGACTTTGGTCAGCCATTAGTTTCACAAACTGAGGACAGATGTGGCCTAATCTCTCGTGCCAGCACTGTAGATTAGCCACACCATCGCTTATGGCGTAGTTAATCATAGTTGCCGGTGCCAGAGCCTCTGTTTTCACTGACTTCTCTAAAAGGAACGTGTTCTCTGCCTTGAAAATCCACAACTTGCACGGCTGTATGTTAACCTTTATGACCACTGCTCCATTCATACTTAAAGTATACTCACGAGTTGAATCATCGTATGCTGTTTGGAAACCTTGCTCTGTAGCGACAGACTGGGAGAACAAGTTGGTCTTCTTCGGTGAGTAGTACACTTGGTCACCACGAAGCACTACAGGTTCTCCATCAACACTGACCCACAAATCAATTGCTCCAATGCCAATGGGTGAACGTTCGCCGTTATAGCCGTAAACTGTTGCGTTCTCACGTTCCTCCGGAGTGAGTTTGTGGTAGTTGACAAAGTATCGCTTATCTCCAACTAAATGTCGGTTCGCACCATTGTCACTGATCCATTGATTGGCTTCATATACTAGTTTCACATTTGGCTTGGGAGACTTCATTCTTGAACACGAAGTCTCACGTGACGCGCCAAGCACTTGTTGGTTATTTTCAGGTGCTTTTCGTTCATGACCGTGCAAACTCGTCTGAACAGTGCAGTTAGCTTGGCTGCGGACGTTATCATTGCTTCTGCCTGAAGGTCTCTCCGGTTCATGCTGCACTGGATCATGCTTCACCTCGTTAGGGCAGTACTTTTGAATGTGACCAGGCTGATGACATCCAAAGCAGGTTCGATTTGCTCGGTCTTCGTCAGGTTCTTGACCCAGTTCGGATCTAATCTTGTAGTTTGTGTTCCTGCCATGTTTCCTCCACTGGGTCCGGCCTGCGTATTATGATTATTTTGGCTGCGGTTCTGGTAGTTTGGCATAGATTTTCCACCGCCAGCTTCTGTATCTCGACCAACACCGTTACCACGGCTACGCCCACCATCGGGTTGACCGTAATGTCCAGCGACTTCAAGCTTTGTCGTGCATGTAGCTCCTTCTCCACGACTGCATTCTTGTCCAAGATCAGAATGATAGCCTTTGCTTCTTGGGGCGTACTAAGGGACTCCGTCCCGCTCAGGAGCATGAGAGTCTGTAACTGATGGCACATGTAGTACGAGAACTGCGACATGGATCGAACCATGAGGTCGACCATCCAGACGTTACTCACATCCGCATCCAACGCGGCTAACTGCTCTCGCAGTGACATCATGGGGTATTTTACAAAAAGCGGAGTTATCCCAAACTTTTTTGCATTTGCAACCTTTTGTTGCAAAACGCGGAGTTGCAGGAACACGTGGAGCACATCGGTAGAAGCGGTATGTACGACCTACACAGCATGGCGTCGATAGTGTCGTCGCGCACGTCGTCATCACCCGTCCCTGTTGTAGAGGCAGACGGCATCAGCGCGGGCGCGTGCTTTCCAGACCAGACGTCACGCATCTAAGCGATGCGCCAGTTTGCGGTCAGTCATAACATGATTGTCAATCTAGCTGCGGAAAATCGAGGGGGAGCAATGCTGAAGTATCAGTGTGCCAGTGAAGGTGATTGTCGCTTCGAAGTTACAAGGCGAAGATCACAGGGGCAAGCACGGAGCGGCTACTTTACCTCTCATTGAAACTTAGTTCACAATTCGTGTACAGGACGGTCACGGTTAACAGCTTTCCAGTACGGGAGGACGAGTTCATCCGATCTTTAAGGGCAAGTGATCCACATGTTAGTGGACGTGTTCTTGTCGAACATATCAACCGAATATGTGGAGGGTATAACGCTGCATATCGATCTCGCACTCTATGGTTCGTTAGAAGAAGGTATTCAGCAGTTGGAGTCGCTGTTGCTGATGTGGAAGACCAATAACCCTGCCAGTCATGTTGATTATGATTTTAATGAAGATGGAGAATTTGTTCGTGCTTTTGTTTCGCAACCGGTACTCCTCTCTACGAAATGGCGATGACTGTTTCAACGTTGGTGGCTACTTTACTCGGTACGGACCTGGGACTCGTTCCGGGATCAAGTTAGTGATACCCTATGCGGTGATCGTGATCTAGAGGTTGGCATGAATAGCAGGCTGAATGATTGAAAATACACGTTGGCTCGTCTGAAGTCAGTGTGCGCATGTGCGTTGTTGACTCCCTTAGTGTGCAGGATGGCGAAGGACTCTCCGTTAAAACTCCGCGTTTTGCAACAAAGATTCCAAGAACTCCGCTTTTCGCAACAAAAAGTTGCAAATGCAAAAAAGGTTGGGATAACTCCGCGTTTTGGAAAACACCGACATCATGTACAAAAGACGGTTTTCCACATCTGTTACCGGACAACAGGATGCAGCATGCAGCTTTTGTCGGAGGGTACGCTCCATATACAGCTTGGTCGTTGCGTTTTCTCGTCCTTCGAAACGCTTTGCCAAATACTCCCACATCTCAGACCCGTAATCAAACTGCATCACTATCCGAGCCAGGGTGCACGACAGCGAGCTCGATATCAATTTCGCTAAGGGCTGTTATTCTCGAAAGAATCTACGCTCTTCATCTTGGGACACAGTGCTTTGGAACGTCACGCTTCCATCGTAGATGTCGTACAGACGCCACTCGTTGTCGTTTACTTCATAGCAGGCGAGGTACCGCATCATTGTGGGTTTATAAAGAGGCCAATCGCGGCAGCTCCAATTAACAGGCCCGTCATCTTTGTTCCACTGTACATCCATCTTCTTTGTCGCAGTGTCCATTGTGGACCAGCTCTTCTTTGGGCTCATAACCCTGTTACGTAGTTGGTCAGGTTGTGCTTTTGTGCCAACTATGTAGGCTTGAACTTGTTACTACGCCACACACCTACACTACTACTACGCTTTCCTCTGCGCTCTCTTCACCGCGATTGCGCAAATACCAAGCTGAGCTTCGACCTTTGCCTTAGCTCCTACGACCTTTTGTCTTCGGCTACTGTGACTCTTGTGTGCGACCTTGCGTTGTACGCACCAAGTTGCACACACCAGCGAGATGTACGACCAACATCTTGGCACACAGTATAAAAACAAAAGCTCATAATTATCGATTTACACAGTTCTGCAAGAGATTAACTTCTTCCAGACATGTGTAAATCGATAATTATGACCTGTGCTGACTTAGAAACGTAATTCATGCGTGATGGGATGCTATTAACGATATGAGTGGACAGTAGTAGTAAAATATAAACATGGACACTGCGGTATTCAAGCAATTTAGGCAACCTTAGTATTAGTTAAGCATAAAATCACGGTGATAGTAGCCTTTTGTGTTGAGTATTTGATTTTCATATTTTTGTTTGTGTCCCTACTGGAGTGAAACTAGTGTTGTTAAACCTTCAGAGCTACAATCAAGTCATGTAACAGTCATGACCCAGTACGATAGGGAGTATGTTAAACTGAGTAAGTTTTTAAGTGATGATAAGTTAGCATCATACGAGAGTGACGAGGCAGGAGTGAGTTTGCGGTATGTTGTTTGGTACGACAGCGTGAGTAAAGAACAACTTTGTGCACGTGGTCGCGCATGACATGCGCGCGAAAGAGGAGTTTCTAGACTTCCTCAGCTAGCTCCAGCTGTACTCGCGTGGGTCCAGCGTCGTCCTCAAGCATCTACCGGTGCACCGCACTGCCGACGAGCTCAATAGCCACATCGAGCGTCATCAACATTCGCTTCGCTCCGCGGTAATCCGAGACCCAGCACCAGGCTACACGCAAGACATCCTCGAGTAGCGTAGTCTTCCACAACTAGCTAGTTCAACAGCATTGAAACATGTTATTCCATTAGCAATTAGAATACCACAACACACGCTTCCGCTTTTGCACGACAGCATAGCACTTAGGGACACCTACTGGAACTCGCAGCCTCTTCCCTATAGTAGCTGAAATCAGTAGAGGGTTTCTATTGAATGTCAAGTAGGAAGCCTCCACTGGGACGCTGGCGGCGGTTGTATAGAGCGCATAGTCGAGATGCATGTTTTCGGTTTTCACATTTGCATTTATCTCAAAGCTGGCAAACGCGATACAATCGACACACAACTGAAGAAAGTGCCAGCTCCCTCCAACTATGCTGGTGTTTATTCAAGTGTGACCTACCAAAGACATCCAATCAGCGCTGATTAGGCCTTATATTGCTTTTAACAATGGATCCCTCTACGGATTTTCGGCCTCCCTTGACAATTTGCCGGGTTGAGAACACATCGCTCTCGAAGCATGCTTTACTTGTTTTCTGTTTTTTTTCTTTTCTCGGACCACAGGCTGTTTCAGAGCGTGTTATTGCGTCAATTGACAGTTCTATTAGCATCACACCGTATCGTTGCAGGGCCAACCATTACCATCCCTACGTCTCCCTAACCTCATGTGTGAACCACTCATATATATCCTCCATTCGTCTGTTGTGCCCAACCTTTTGACTAATGCCGTGCGTTGCCCAGGGAAGCTCTGGATTTTCATACTCGGACACACATGATTCTAAATGTTATTTAACAGTTTATCACACTACCTCAACTATTAATCATTAATCACAACAAAGCTTTCATTTGATCACAAACCATTAGCCACATGCAATGACAGATGCATCAAAGGTGAAATTCCGCCTGCGGCGGCCCTCGTCGCTGTGCTCCTCGGGGTCGGTATTCGGCCTCTGCTAAATAGATAGTACCTCCTTACAGGGCTAAACCCTACGCGTTACGCGCCATCCCCTGCCAAACCTCCGCTGCGGAGGTCAAATGTTGTTATGACAGCTGTAGCAAACATCTTGGAACGGTACTGTATTTTGTCGGGGTGCCGTTCGTGATCGGCAGGCCGTTGTTCCTGCTTACGATCTGTGTACCAACTGCAACAGTGATGCCATAATATTTACACTTAGGACGACATGGGTTTCGTCCGTCCACCACCGCGGAATGGTAGTTAGGCTTCAGAAGCGTGCCCGAGGAGACCCAGCACAACACAGGTCTTGCATGGCGCTTGATTGTTTGAATGTCGTTTGAAGCTCGAGCCTGGAGTACGAAATATGCTATAGCATAGGATGACATTCGTGATGTTGACCCTAGCCGACACAGGCAACATTCACAATTTTTTCAAACTGACATCAGGGTATATGGTATCGGAGGTAAATTTACTTGGCCACAGTCGGATTACCAACGCCACTGTAAGTTCTCATTGAAACAAGGAGGGAATAGCTCGCTTTTGGCCGAGTTCGACGATCCGAGAGTCGTTTATAACAGGTCAATCTAAGTATAGAGGTTTTGAGAACTGAGTTAGTATAGAGAATGTTACTTTGGGTTCCGGAGAATTGGGTTCCATCAAGTATCAAAGTTAGTTTGGGTTCGAGTTGCCTTCTCCGAAATACTCTGGATCTAAAATCCAGCGAATAATTCAATTAATTTTGGAATGGATCGGTTAGCTTTCAAGCTGATTCTACTAAAACCGTAATATTATATTATCGGTTTCAAATAACCAACGAGTTTGTCCCACACAACTGACGGAAGACTATTCGCAAAGCGAATACTCTTGAAGTTTAATCACTTCTAGTGGTGGTACCCAACCTAGGGTACCCGTCATGTGACCCCGTTACACTCCCCAACACTTCGGTTGGGAATACCTCCCAACAAATAAAGAGAGTGCTGATCCCTTTCTTCTCTGGTCGATATCCATCGACAAGCCGCGGTTGTAGCTTTGCGGCTTCCATGCAGCCTTTTGCGAAAGGAGGCACGCCACAGGTTTCCACGTCAACCGTCCTGAGGCATGCCCCCACGGCGCTTCAGCACATTCTAAGTCTAAGACCTCGAGGTCAAACCGTTTAAGATCGAGTCGAAAGGCAAGGCAACTCCGCGTATGAAAGCCACAAGGTAGCTTCCAAGGCAGCTCAGCAAGCCTTCGGCTGCTGCTGCGGCTCGCGGAGGTAGCCCACCATGCAATCGCTCCCGCTCCTTATCGCCTGATGATCGGCCAAATCTCCGGTTCACTTACTGAGAGCAGAGCCCAAGGGCGGAGTCCCCGGTCTTCGATACCCCTATGGTTACGGGATCGGTATCCGACGAAGCCACCACTGGGTCCACAAAGGATCCTGCTCCTTCGTAGGACGCTCCTTCACCGGACAGGACACTTCTTTGAAAAATCCTACTGGAGCGTCGGAGACTCCTGCAGGTGACCCCAAGCCATTTGAGGCAAAGGCAGCTTCAACAAGCTCGCCTACAAAGAGCCTTAATTTAGCGAAAGGCAAGGCTCGAGCCCAAGCTGCGAAAGCATCTTCTCAAAAGCGGGATGACGAGTGTGCTGCTGTTGCTAAAAAGCGCGCAGCCCTGGCTTCCCTACCGAAGAGCCCTGTATCGCGAACGGGTATCGTACCCTTTGACTCTGAATCTGAGGTGGTTGAAGAGGAGGGGTTGCTACTGAGCCCCAAGAGATCTCCAGCGATCATGACGAACCGCAGGAGCGCTATCAAGCTACTCAACGACAAGGCACCTCAGAGGTATCATCCTCTGCGTCTTCCACGCCGATGTATCCCCGCGGATATTAACTACCGGATGCG
Source organism: Phytophthora palmivora (assembly GCA_008079305.1). Lineage (NCBI taxonomy): Eukaryota > Oomycota > Peronosporomycetes > Peronosporales > Peronosporaceae > Phytophthora > Phytophthora palmivora. The sequence goes on from VOQZ01000686.1 coordinate 44,466, forward strand.
GGGTCTGGGTCTCCCATGTTCTTGGAGAAACTCAGGGCTTGGTGAAACTCCGTCCTCTTCGTGGTCTTAGCCATGGGCGCAATTTTCGCGGAGCATATTAGCGTGCATTGGTTCAGGGTGAACCGCACTTTGTCAATAACATTGAGACCGCTAGGTGTGTGCTGCTTGCGCCACACCGGATCTCTTTGAAGGAATTCACTAGTCTCCGGAAGAAACCAGAAGTCTGTGGTCGTCTGTTCACCGTGTGGGGAGTACCGCCCGAGAATACCGCGCCCAAACTCCGGCTGAAGACCTGTTCTGGAGACGGGTTTCGTTAAATAACTTCACAGTCCAGGATCTGAAGGGACTCCGAGAGGACCGTCTGCTGTCCTATGTCTCGCGCCAGCGCGATCTTCGCATCGAGTTTGCCCACTTAATTGCTGAGCGGTAGCTCCACTCCGTAATGGAGGACTTAGACTATCGTCTAAGTCCAGCGCTCATGACGAACGTCGGTACACTTTCGTTAATCCAGGGACCGTACGCCATAGGCAGCTAATAAGCCGTGGACTACTTACGACCCGATTATTGTCTCTGATCCCGGATTGCAACTACTCTCGCACAGTCAATTCGGAGCCAGTTTTCCGGCTGCCATGAGTTCTGGGACGAGGTTTACACTCTCCAGTTCATGAGCAGCTGGCACTTCCCAGATTGCCATCGGTCTCGGACGACACGCTTCACAGGGAAGTGGAGCTCACCGTTCCGATTTAGTAGGGCAGGAGGTGCCCTCGTACGCGTATGAGTTCGAGGCTCCATCTCAGCACCATACTCCTGGACCCTCAACGTTGGGCCAGGGCTTTGTGGGGTCCATTCAGCAAGACGAAGCCCGTCGATTTTGAGACCGCGTATATGCGATCGAGATTGCCCTTCGGCTGGGACCTGGTGGTCAGGCCGTTGTGTAGGCTGGCATGTCGGGGGTTCTTGAAATCCTCCGACAGGATGTGGACGCTCTTGGTCGTGAGATTCGGGAATTTCGGGGGCTTGTTGACCGACGAGTTCCTCCTTTTCTATTTTCCTCGCGAATAACAGAGTCCTTTAGTCTCACATTGAGCTTTGATCTTAGATTTCACCCACGCAACACCTTCGATAGCGATCTTTTCTGGGGTAATCACTGTCAACATATCTAACACACCAAATTGCATCGCAACACTAGCTTCAGCTTCTGACAAACGATATTCTTTCATTTTCCGCCTACACGCCTGTTTGAAATGGAATAAACACCCGACGATACGCGTAGGCGGAAAATGTCCCCGAATAGCAAAAATCATAGCTGCCTCAAAGTCACACACCACGCTAGCTGGATTTGGTTTCTTTCCTAGTGCAAATGCAATGCATTGGGACATCTTCGTGTAAAAGTCTTGTGTTTTATTCGTTGCAAGTGAGAAAAACACAGGAACGAATAAATCTGTCAATTGATCGTACATCATCGCCGTGATGAACTGTTCGAAATTTGTAGGAGTACAGCGAAATGTACCATCCACAAATAAATGAGCGCCATCATAGCGTAGTAAATTGCCAAACTCGGGGTGTGCCCACCCGACCAGTCTTTCGATCTCAGACTTACCTTGCTTAGCCCTGCTATCATCATACCAAGCATAGTTAAATTGAAAAAACACCAGTTCATTCTTAATCCGTGACATATCAGGAGCCTCCAACAAAGCCAATAGATTGCTTCCCGCTTTTGCATTGTGTACCTGAGCTTTTACCTGGCTCCGAGAGAGTTCACGGACGACAGAGGTTGATTGTAAGTAGAACTTCGTGAAAGTACGAGTCCATATTTCGGTGGCCGAGAGATTTTGCTCAAATAGGTGACCCACAAACTTTTTCATGTCATCTTCCACGGAGACGCAAACAGAATCATCATTTGCAAATGCATTTTCCCTTTCCACATCTCCTCCAGTCTGACACGTATGAGGAACCATGTTCGCGAGGTCATACGACATCGTAGCTGCATGAAAGACAAGCATTCCCGGACAGTTTTTTGGTTTGCGGTAGAAGCTACATCGATATGTAATTTCACCGAGGTTATGTTGGCTCGCATATATTCGTACCCCGTAAGATATATTTGTTTTACCTTCTCTTTTGTGTTTTGTTGCAGTCGTTTGTTCACGAGTCGTGGACAACTGGTCAGGAGCAGCTTCATTCAATTCTTGGTGTGAATAGGAAGGTGTCGATGCATGTGTAGTCTCAGACTGTGGAGATGCTACGTGCCCTTCCACTTCCTGTTGACCTCTAATTGCTCGTGTGGTAGGGCGAGACGACGGTGAATAGCGAAGGCGTTGTGGGGTTTTCTTCGCGCGAGCTGACGACGAACCAGGCATTACTGGTAGTATGGGTGTAAGTGCTCGTATTTGTAAATGAAATCTAAATGAGCCCACCACGGGGAGACGTTTTATAGCCGTTGCAAGATCCCGGTCAAACCGTTCAAATAAATTTGGTTTGGTGCACGCTAAACGGTTAGCTGCATACCTTTGCTGCTGTCTTCAACCTGTGATCAACCGTTATTAGGTCACACAACCTCAACGTGATCAAGCGATTGGTCACGTGACCAAAGTGCTTTTTGACCAAAGTCGTTGATGACCTGTTTTATTTTCTACGTACTTGCTGTTCGTAGTGCTGTTTGCCATTTTCAACCAATTGTTGCTAAAGTTGGTGCTCGAGACGTCCAACAAGTCTGCGGAGGAGGTGCAACGTGAGTACGAGGAGCGCTTCCGCAATCGCCAGTAAAACTGAAATGAAGATTTTGCGAGTGCAGGCATGAGTTTAGCGTGTTCAGAATGATTGCATAGCTGCAACTTGACCTTCACTTTAAAATGATCTTCCTTCCTCTAAACTACGATATGATATCGTTCACTTTTTCATTTCGAGAAATTGCTATGTTGAGGAGAGATGTTGACGTTGCTTTGCGTGGTCGTCAGTGCGATGGCAAGCTCGTTCTCGGTACAAAATAGAAGATGGCAAGAGGTTCGTGCGGGTGAAGATGTGTGGTGAGGGGTTTCGAAATGACGATACCCTTGACGAGATGTTTCAGACTGGACAATTATATTATTGTGAATAAGGCTGTCATAGCGCTTAATTTTGTCAGCCAGACTTGGAGAAAGGTCATTCGTTGTAATTCATGACAAGGCTAACACCTCAGTCAATCCTTCGACATCCGCCAGTGTTTCGCCCCGACGCAAACCTGCATGATACCCTTGTGAAAACCATCTCGTTTTTGCTGTAGCACTACGAATATACAGACTTCGGAACGGCAGTGTGGGACGTCTAAGTATGCATCAGGTCCGACCTGTGGTACATGTTTATGCTATGATGCCATTAAATAACTTTAACCCTCTTATTTCGGCGTCTTATTCTGTTTGATACAGAATAAGGAAATATGTTGAACAAACTAAAGATCATTTCGCAGCTAAATTATCCCGCTTCAAGCCCTCCGTCTGGAAAGAGGTAGAAAATGGTCAAAGCACGAGTAAAACCCAAGCATTTTCCCCTGAATATGTTGCAATAACTCCATGTAATTGGCTATCATTTGCTAGTAAAATCACGCAATCACCTCCACACTTTCATCACATACAGAATGTAACGGGGTTACATGAGGGGTACCCCAAAAAGGGTACCGCCTTTAGAAGTTGATATACTTCTGTGAGTATTCGTTTTAGATACTCAGTCGTGGGTGGTGTGGACCACACCACTACCGCGTAGGTCGGGTGGCTGAGGGCCAACAAACAGCATTTGACCTACTTTTATATGCATATATAGAACAAACTATAGTTAATTAGTTATTTGTATTACAGGCCAAATGACCTAATTAACTATAAATATGAATCAGTCTTAAACCTACGCCAAACTAGCTATTAAGTCCCCTAAGACCAGGACTTGTGAACTGCCGCTCACTAGAAGTTTGTATACTCCTGATAGCACGCTTCCTCAAGCAAGGTGCTCGTGTGACCCCGTCACACAGAAGTTGTTGCCAGACGAGATTGGCACGAATTGATGGCGGGGAGCCGCCGTCGATAGACTCGCCCGCAGGAAAAATATGGTCAGTTCATAACTAACGAATTAGTGAGGAGGGCCTGGCCAAATTATTCCTTCGTGTGACTACCAACGAAGACCAACAACAGGTTTGGTGATTTACTAAAGGTAGATACGCCTCCTACTCCTCAATACCTGCACGTTTGCGCTTTCTAAACCGAATTCTGCGTCGTTGTGCAGGTGGAATAGTAGTGCCGTTCGTCCAAGTTTGGTTCCATATTTGTACGTCAGTGTGTTTCCAGTTTCAATGCGTCGCACTTGAATGCATAGAGGAACGTGACCTCCAAAGGATTCACTGCATCGTGGGCAGTACCACATGCTTTCGATCGACTTCGTCTGTGGGGGAGCAAACGCGGAACAGACCTTGCACAAATGCTGCCGGTGCTTGTTGGCAACGTCTGGCCTATAACGATCTTCCACGTTCTCTAACTTGTGTTCTTGTTGGCGGACAGGAACGGTGACGAGATCTTCTGCAAGCAAGTTCGTCTGAAAATGACTGCTCTGCAACCCCAACAGCTCCGTGTGCAAGCGTCGTAAATACTTGGCATGTGTGGCAGGTGATAGGCCTTTCCATTTCTGAATAATTTGTGGATGATAAACCCATTGACGACGGCCATGTCTACCACACCCAGGAATAGCTGCTTGTAGTATTTTCGGAAGGCTACACACTTCTGAATACTGTATCATTGCAGCCTGAGTTGGCCGTGGACATCGACACCTCCCAGGCCCTTACCATAGTCCACAACCAACTCAGGTCAAGGAACGGTGCTTCGTCATCCGTTTTTCTCCGTGCGAAGCACTGTGGACGGGTGGGTGCTGCAGTCTTGTTCACTGGTTGCGAGTCCATCCAACACAGCGCAACAAGCTCCAGATGGTGTAATGCTTGGGCGATGCGGCAAGTTCCGCGAGTCATGCTCTTGGGCCGCTTTTTCTGAGAGAACTGGATCGCAGCACACCAACCTAACCGGTCGGTACGGGTCATACCAACGTGGTATTAGCCCAACTCCAGCAGTCTTAGACTCAGCGCGACACTAGAGTACAAGAGATCCGTCACTATCAGCCTCTTCTCCGACTGACCGTTCTGCGCCTTCGTATCGTTTCGCACTACAGCTTTGGGGCCATCAGCTAGCTCTCCGTCCTTCTTTTTGCAGTTCTTCTTGTCCTTGTCTGCCCCGCAGTAGATCTCAAGTCTATCATAGCGAATACAGAACAAGTGTGTCAGTTAAAATGTTATTCTGTAACATACAGGATAGTTAGTTCGTCTGGTACAGCGTTAACTAGCATACCTCACACAGTATGCTGTATCTGCACAGCAAGTCATGTAGAATTTGGTTACTTACTTTCTGGGCTTGTTGGACATGCACACGCGCACATTATTTAACTTGCTGCGATTAAGAATCATTCCTTCGTCGAACGAGACGACCCTGCCTAGCCGACATCCACGGCGGAACATCTTCTCCACAGTCTGCAAGATAGAAAGGATCTTCCAGGCCCTGTCAACTTTGACAGCGGGACTAGTGCTGCCATTGAAGTGCAAAACCTTCATGATTATCGCAAAGCGCTCGCGCTTCATGTACCTGGAGAACGTCCCGCGGGGAATAGCCCCATTTTCACTCTGACGCCAGTGTTCAGCAAGGCCATCGCGCACGTGCGCGACTACTCTAGCGAACAGCAAATCCATAATGTGCACGATCTCGTGGGGCTTGATTGCCTTAAATTTTCATAGGCTGTTTTCAATTTCATCAAGGTCAGGAACACTAACACGAGGATCTTTTGCTTGAAGCTGAAGCAGCTTGTGGCGACGAGAAGGGGCCATCGCCGGTATATTCCGCTCGCGGTATCGGTTCGACTCGTCTGCGATGCGTTTCCACATAGCCTTCGGCAGAAAGTAAAAAAAACATGCCAATGCGGGAATTTGGGTATGCCTCCGCAGAACGCGTCGTACCGCACGGACCACCGTAATAGTCATGAGCAGCATCGACTTGTAAATCACCTGTTAAATCAACAATATACAGCGTAAGTAATCTCTATCAATCCTTATTCTGTATTAGCCAGACTTACCACCGTGGTGTGCATCGTTCGTAACCCACCCTGATTCAGTGATCGCTCGTAATTCTCCATCCACCATACCCATATTGCTGTCCACATCTTCATCATCACTGCTCTCGACGTCGAGAACACCTTCATCATCTGACGCATCCGCTCCGTAGTCGTCCTAGTTGGCTTCTGACTCTGAAGCATTGTCATCAGGAGTCTTCAGTATGTTGATATCGTCTACATCGGCTTCGTCAAACACGTTTTCATCCCCGCATAGCGTCAAGAAAATATTCGCCATCGAAAGCATCCACAGGAACCAAACGCCGCATCCGTGCTCCCCTCAGCATTACTCTGTTGTACTCGAACATCGTAATTTGTATTCGACGTTATAGCCACGTTGTTGTCTTCTTCTTGTTCTGTATCATCCTGCGTAGGTCCCCGCACAAGTTCACCAGGACTTCCGAAGATTTAGTGTCAGCCGGAACCGGCTCCACCACCGCGGCTCCGGCACAGGTTCAGGAAGTTCACTGCTCTTAAGAGGGCCAGATGATAGTCGTGAAGGGGGGGGCGAGAGATCGAGTAGGCCGGTGCGTCGCCCAAACGTCATAAGCTCCTCTTCACCTGCACCAAACGTTCAGTTCAAATCGTTCATATTCAGCTTTAGATGATGGCGTACCGATAAAAATCTCCACTCCGCGTTGAGACTTGTTCAACCGCCCCTTGACACCGGGCTTGAGATAGACGAAGTCCACATTCATCCCTGCTGGCTTGCGGGCGTTCCATCCCTCACCAGAGAGCTGGCGCCAAAGCTGCTTGAAAGTCTTCTCGCCAGAGCCGTTCATCTTAGTCGCACTCGATTTGTGGTTGAAAGGGAGCGGAGGGGGAAGTTGGCTTGTGTTAGAATTTTCAAACCTTATACTGCATTTTCTATGCCGTTTGAAAAATCCCTTTCAATCTTCCAAACACCGATCTAAAAAGGATAAGTTGCCTAACTCCCCCTACATACAAACATCTATATGCGCTGTTCCTGACTGTATCTAACCTCGTCGAATACTATACCCTGGTATACAGCTTAATCTGTAGGATACAGAGTACGGGGACAAGAGGGTTTCGAAGGACCGTGATGTTTAGAAATATACCGTAAGATGTCAAGGCGTACAGTTTCGCATTCCTCATACTAAATTCTATACTAATATTGCCGTGATATGCATACCTACGTTTCCGAAGCTCTATTGAAATCGACATCACTACGCTTTTTCTACATATGAAACCACCAGTAACATCACAAGATACGAGCCACCTAGGTATTACACTGACACTTTCAACCAAGCATCTCATGTTCAAATGAGATTCCGAGTAAGACAACGTAGCCAATGTCACTGTGGCTTTCACGAGCTCTTCCTTTATTCCATAGTTTCTTGACGATCCGAAGCGGTTTCAGAAAGCTTCTGTCGGCAATTCTGGGTCTTGCACGCGTGCGTAAACCATAACTTCTCATAATCTGCCGTGATTTCTTCGCCGGTCGTTATCTCTTTTAATGCTGTCACCATTATATGCACTTCACGGTTATGGCGGTTTCCAGGAAGCGCGTGTTCGTTTCACAGGAGTGGTTAACAAATCGAGCAACCGATCCCACTCCTCAGCGTCAATAAATAGTTTCTTGTTTTCGCGCCCTTTGATTTGTAATTCAATCACGTACTCGTGTTGTGTGTCGCTACGGTCATAGTCGAAATCAGTCAGTAAACCTGTGTATGGAGCAATAGTTGTTCCGACTTGAATGGTATTTATAGCACGCACTCCAATGCCAGTGCGGGATTCGAAAAGCTCCACCTCGTGAGTTTCGTACACTCCATTTGAATAGCGACAACGGTATCTGCAACTGCCCCTCGCACAGAAAAGATCGCAAATAGCATTGGGACATCTATCCGGATAACAGTCCTCGTAGCAATTGCGTTGATCAGCGTGCCAGTTGTCTATCAGTTTCACACCTTCATTGATGTTCAGTTGAAGCGATCAGATAATATTGGAAGGCCATTCTACAGCAGAATGATCATCATCTCCAATCTCCTGTCTTCTGTGCTCTGTCTCCAGCTCTGCCTAGCCTTCTTGGTCAGAAGACAGGTCCCTGGCTACCTCATCTGCGGTCCAAGCTTCCACAATCACCGATTCCGCAATTGCGACAACGTCACCGATGTTATTTCCCTGTCGAGGTGCGTTATGCTTCGACTCCTCCTCTCGTTTTGCGCGCAGCCGCTGCAATGCTTCTTGAACATCTGGAATTTCCAAGAAGGCTTGGATAAATAGGGTTTGCATCGCTTTGGCGTGATAGACTCGCTTAGAGTCTTTCACAGGAACCCGTCGCGGTTGGCGTGATTTTTTGCGCGACTTCGGAGTAGGCCAGGGATTGTCCTTCGGCTTTATCCTCTTTTGGGTCGCTTGGCGCTCCTTGTATGTCTTCACCATTCTCTCAGCAGTATCGGCTGCTTCTAATACACTACAGTCCTGGTCGCCTTCGTCCTTGTCCAAGGTGTCGGTCAGGTCGATTGCGGGAGTAGCTGTTGTCTCTTCCTTCTCGGTCGCAGATTCGTCGCTGCTGATGAGGTCAATCGCTTCCGCTGTTGAGCTCATCTTTCGTCGAGTGACGAACTTCAAAATGCTTGGGTACGCCCAACCACATCATCGCTACTTACTAATGTGTGAGGCGTACCCAGTAGTCCGCTGTTCCTGTTCAAAAGTAGGTATGGACGCCTTTCAAATCCGGGTGGGATCGTTGAACCCGCTGATTCCTCGGGAGCATCCCCAGGGGCAGAGTCAGTACCTGTTTTGTAACGGGGTTGCATGAAGGGGTACCTTAGAAAGGGTACCGCCTTTAGAAGTAGATATACTTCTGTGGGTATTTGTTTTAATACTCTGTTGTGAGTGGTGTGGACCACACTACTGCCACGTAGGTCTAGGTGGCTGAGGGCCAACCAATCGTATTTGACCTACCTTTTATATGCATAATTAGGATAAATTATAGTTAATTAGGAGTTTGTATTACAGGCCGAATGAACCTAATTAACTATAAATAAATAAGTCTAAAACTTCCGCTAAACTGGCTATTAAGTCCCCTAAGACCAGGGACTAGTGAACTGCCGTTCACTTAGAGTTTGTATACTCCTGATAGCACGCTTCCTCAAGCAAGGTGCTCGTGTGACCCCGTCACATGTCTAGCCTGTTCAGGACCAGACCCGTTTGGATATTCTCTAGACTTATGGTGCTGAGTTTGTGGTGATTTCAAGATCTGAAGTTGTAAGTTTAACGTTTCCTCGGAGTTTATAAAACGAAGTACAAATCGGACAGCCGGTGTTTAATTGGTACCTGTGCTCCGTATATAGATCACTAAATCGATCGATTAGCAAATAAATTGGACTAATGCCGTGCGTTGCCCGGAGAAGCTCTGGATATTTATATCGACCTGTTTTACTGAACAAATTTGTTAGCAAAACATCCTCGATGAAGCGTTATATAACATGCATTTGAAATTTAGTACTTAGAGACAGATTTTTGGTACCAGCGTTATAATTCCATCGCCTGCAGTCTTAAGCTCTCTCGAAGTGCGTCTTGACTTGGAATGAAGTACTCCAGAAACTGCTTTGTAAGGGGCGTCATGAGATAACGCTGACGTAAAGTTTTGACCCGCGTCACCGCAACATAAAATGATGATCGTTGTGCTGAACGTCGTGTTGGATGTCGAAGTGGAGCAAGTACCATTCTGTCAACAGTCAAACCTTGGCATTTTTCCGTAGTGAGAGAGTATGCAAGTACCAACGGCACTTGACGTATGCATACAGAGAACTGTCGATCCGGCAATTTCATGCTGATTCCTCTCTCGTATCGTTGACAGACAGGAACAACGCCGAGTGGGAGCTCCGGGTGAAAGGAGCAATCTGAATAATCGTTAAGTTTGACGAACACAACATCAGGAGGTAGAGAGTGTTGATGCTCTTCAATTCCATCAGCGACACGCACTTGTATATCATCATTTTGAGCTGGCGTGATTGCAACAACAGTCCCAATAGAGCCATTCGCTAGCTTGAAATGGCTGGATAAGTTTTTCGTGCACTGGACCATCGAGCCAATTGCAATTTCTAAGGACATTGACATTCCTGCTGTCTTGTCTTCTTGAGCACAAGCAAGTGACTTCCTTTGAGTGAGGGATAAACGATGACGAAGTCTTGTTACTCGTGCCGGAAAGTGATTAGAAACAAGCTGTAGTCGTCATAGACCGCATAACCGCCTCGGATTGTATATCTACTCCATAAGTGTTGTAGGGTAGATCGCCATTCCTCCGCCACAAGGTCCAGTGGATGTTGCGTGAATGCTGCACGAATGTTACTTTTTATTAGGTCGTACGAAGGTTGTTAGTGTCCGGATGGGTCAACATTCACTTGTATGTGATAAAAATGAGGATAGGTATTCGATTTCCCGACCGTTTGTGACTAATACCGTGCTATACACGGGGAAGCTCTGGATTGAATACAACTAGGTGTTATGAAATAGATGAAATGCTTGTGACAATTCGAGGTGCATCAATATCATCGAGAGTAAGTGACACCTACATCTTAAAATTCTCAGCAACAAGATACTAAACATGTTTTCGCTGCAAAATGCGATTGAAAAAGATTAGCGGGTTGAGAACACAATAGTAATCGCTGCCGGATTCTAAAGCTTCTAGGCGCGAATTCTCCTGCATTGCATCTTGCAGCGGAGTGAAATACTTCTGAACACTTAGCAATAACGGCTCCATAAGATACAGCTGACACAGTTTTTTCACTCGAGCGACAGCGACGTAAAATGACGAATGCTGAGGAGAATGCCGTGTTGAATGCCGCAATGGACCAAGAATAATCTTTATCACTGTTAGGCCCTGGCATTTTTCACTGATGAGAGTGAAAGTAGGAACTAAGGGGACTTGTTTCACAACCACAGTGAACGAACGCTGAGGCATGATGATCTTTACATTTCTCTAAAACTGAGTTACCAAATAGCTGTATATTGTGCTGCCCAGTTCATGCCTGTGTCGTGCATCCTGTCTTTCCGTGGCGTGTGTCTGTGCGAGTGCAACCACTGCATAGCATGCAGCCTAAAATGCGTGCTGCATATTTGAATCATGCAACCACTTAATCACGAACGGGTCTATAAGCTGTGTTTTTTTCGCGGGATTGTCACAATACCTGTTTAAACCCGTGCGGTTCAGACAATATTCCTGGGTGATTTGGGTTTTGATGTTGCAGGTTGCCGCCACAGGTAACATTCACTGGGACCTTTTAAATATCCAGCGGCTATCTAAAACTGCAGGTTCGATGGTATCAATGATGTATGGCATATCGAGATGGCCTGAAACACGCAACAGGAAATTTTGTGTTCCTCATGGACGCCGATCTCTCGCACCACGTAAGTGTGACGTGTTAACAACGAAATTGGGAGCTGGAACTCCCGGTAAAGGTCTTTCTGTATTGCTTGCCGCTCTTGATGTAAAAAGCGAAGTGAGCTATCTAATCTAACTTGTGGGTGGACCCTCCTGCCGACTTGGCAGTCCAGGGTGGAGCGCCCTTGTAGCTCGTGCTGCACGCACTCAAGTGCAACCAGATGCACTCGTGACGTCTTCTACTGACACAGCTGAAGGATACAACGCGATGGTAGTCATGATCTGCTTAACTATGTTTGAACAGGGTCAACTCCAGCAATCATGGCTGCGGGTTGGAGAAGCTGACGAATGATGTGGTTTACCACCATCACAGTAAGTGGACTACTTGCTGTTGCATTGGCTTTACTTTTACGTTGTTTCTCACTTGGTGTTTTTTGGTTGGTAAAGCCGAAGTTCATTCCTGAGTTTATCAAGTACGTCATGAGCGCTTGGCTTGCACTATAACCGCTGATCTTGCTCATACTGTACATACTAGGAGCGAATTTGGGCTTGCTTGACGTCTTGGAGGGCTTCGACTTGCGCTCTCCTTCCAACAACAGCTTTAACGCCGTTTGCGTATGTTCCGAGAGTTGCAGCGACGCTCGCGTGCGCGCAAAGGCCGCCTCGGGACGTTCGTAGTATTCCTCAACCCGGCGCTTGTCTGGCAATGGAGACGTGAATTGAGACACAGGTTGGTGCTCTGTGATGCTGTGCGGGATGTGGAAGCTGCTGCTGGACGAGCGACTGAACGAGCCATAGGAACTCGGTCGACTCGGTCGCTGCATCTTGAGATTCAATGTGGCAGACCAGAACATAATGAGTTGCTTGGTCCTGTGCAGCTGCTAATCGCGAAGTGAACCTGAAGACTGCTTGGGGCTGGAGCAGCGGATCTTTCTAAGAGAAATGGACTATGGTCGGGATGACACTTCGGTTCTTCTCATGGTGAGTTGGAAGTGGATATCCTGCATTGAGTACATGTTGAAAGACTTTGATAGCGAGTGAAGGTTGAGGATCAAAACTACTGTTGAAGAGAAACTTTCAGGAAAGGAACCTAGGGGTTTTCGGGGAAAGACTTCTGCATGCATTGCAACTTCAATTGGTGGCTGCGGCCGATAGTCTAGAATGATCTACGGGGGTTTTACTGCTTGCGAAGCTTTCCCCTACAACAACACTTAAACAACATGAATCACAATCACTTTTTACTCGCACTACACTAGTTAGTTTAACTACTTGGCATATTCTTCTCAGTTCACAGAGATGAAGTGCTACGAGATCAACTTAAAGTTCTCGTAGGTTATGAGCCCAAGAGGTTTCTGTGTGCACCGAGAAGAACTATTAAATTAACATCATGGCAGAATTTGGAGCTCTCCCAAACGCTGAAAACGCTGCTCAATGAGTACCGCAAATTGGTCAAGCTGCCGGAAATAACGCACAAGGTCAAGGTCGAGAACTACCACGTCAACCTGGTGTGAGAAAGGTTCCTGGTTCAACTAAGGCTCCCAAGTATGATGAAGATGGAGGTTTTGATTTGTTCAAGGCAAGATTGGAATCATATTTGAGACAGCGCGATTGTTGGAATGTAGTAATTGGTGACGAAGGCCCTGATGCTGTGAATGCTGATCAAAATCGTATTTTTGAAGAAAGAAATTTGTTTGCTCGGAATGCATTATTGCAAGGTCTACTTTCCAAGGATGCAAAGAAAATATGCAAATTAGCCAGAGTGAGTGAAATGTGGACATCCTTTGAGCAGGATAAGACGAAGCGGGATTTTGCTAATAGTATTCGAATTCGTGCCAAACTGTACGGGGCAAGATTTGAAAAGGGAAGAAACATGGATAGATATCTTGAAGAACTGGAAGACTACCGACGTCAGTTGGAGAATATGAATACAGCTATCTCGGACAATGAGATGGCCAGTATCATACTCACTGGAGTAGAAGGAACACATCGAAATTTAGTTCGAATATTTAATCGAGACGATAATCCCCCTACTCTAAACCAAGTTCTCAATAGCCTCAGAAGTGAAGCCGAGATGGATAAAGCTGAGGAAGATCGCATAAGTAAAAATGAAATCGAGGGAGAAGACCACGAGCAAATTGGCTCGATGAAGAAAAGCAAGAGTAAAAGACCTTGGAAAATGAAGAAACAGAAGAAAGTTAGTGGAGGTAAGAAGGTCACCGAAACTCGAGAGTGTTGGTTTTGCAAAACTCCAGGTCATCTTAGAGCAAATTGCAAGAAATGGAAAGCAGAGAAAACAATGTCGACTCGCTCACACACTGATAGCGATGATGATCGCGTAGCTGGAGGTGCAGTTAAGAAGGGTATTTCAAAGAAGAATGCTAGCGGTGTTAGATTTGTGGGACGGTGGACGAACAAAACGGGTTCCATTGGGATGGTTCGTACTTTGTCTGACGAATTTTCGAAGAGTATGGCTTGTGTTTCTAGTACATTCAAACAAGAGTGGATGTTAGATACCGGTACTATTGTTCATGTATGTACGGATCTATCGGCGTTTAGATATGGAGTTCAGCACGATAATGAGTACTTTGATGATTGGCAAGGAAGTAGATCTACGTCCGATGGATTTGGACTTGTCCGAGGCAAGACATTAAATGGTCTGGACCCAAATGGCAAAAACGTTTTGTTGGACTTGCATGAGACAAGATATTCATCATGTGGACATACAAATCTTGTGAGTCAAGAGCGACTCGAGCAAGATGGTTGGGTACCCTCGATTCCACCATCTCGAAGTCCTGAGGAAAGAATCACATATTTTTCAAATGAACGCTATCCAGGTGTGCAATTGGTGTTCAAGAAACGACGTGGGCACTATTGGTTAGACACTACACCTGTTGCTAGTACCAATTCAATTTGTGCAGCGTCACCTAGTCCCAACCAGGACAAGTTGTTGGTATGGCACATGAGATTTGGTCATCTCAATGTGCAAGCTATCAAGAAGATGATCGAGTTAGATATGGTGGAAGGTATGGACACCTTGACATTAGCAGATTTCAAGAAGCCTTTTCGTTGCATTGCTTGCCAACGTGCGAAACAAAAGAGGATGGCCTATAAGCGACAGCAAGAAAAGCGTAGGAAAGAGTGTTACGCTCGACTAATGTCAGACGTTTGTCATGTTGGCATACTTACCCCTGGTGGAAACATCTACTTTCAGCTAATTCAAGACGAAGCCTCTCGTTTCAAATGGAGTTTTTTTGTTGAAAGACAAAGCCGAAGCTCCCCAGAATGTGATAGGCTTGATTTTGAAACTTGAGAAGGAGCACGCAATTAAAATATTTTCGTGCGATCAGGGAAAAGAGTTCGTGAATAAGAAGTTGACCTCATTCTTGACTAGTCATGGAATCGAACTTCTAACTACAAACGCTTATACACCCGAGGAGAATTGTCTGGTTGAGAAATTGAATGGCAGCCTCATGAACAAAGTACGTGCGATTAACGAAGCAGCAATGCATCCAGAGTGTCTGTGGGACGACGTTTTGGGATATATTGTTGAAGTGGACAATATGAGTGCAACGAAAGCATTGAACGGAATCACGCCATTTGAGAAACTCTTTGGTAGCAAACCACAAGTGAATGACCTTCACGTGTGTGGTTGTATAGTTTTTCATCATATTCCAAAGAAGAAACGCAGTAGTAAGCTAGACATGCTAGCAGATCCTGGAGTGTTTCTCGGTTATGCAAAAAACGTCATTAGGCTACCGCATACTGGATTTGTGTACCGGAAAACTTATTGAACGGCGTGATGTTGTGCTTTACGAAGATTTAGCTGCCGACCCCAACTATTTGCAGAATCTCATTGATAAGACCTACTGCAAAGCTGAAATTGAACTGCCTGACCACATTGATTTTGTCTCCCTTCCAGTAAGTCACGTGCACATGCCGATTGTGCCTCAGGATGAGTCATCAGATGATGGTGAACAAAATTTGGCAAGTTGTGCTGATGAAATGGAGGTAGATAGTGAAGATGAAATTCAAATCCAAGATGAGGAAGGCATTCCTCAATCCGACAACGACAGTAGCAGTGATAGTAGTGATGATGATAGTGACAGTGACTTCAGTGGGAGTGAGCCAGAAGCTATGGAAGACGATGTCAACTATGTGACTGAATCTTACATGGATAACACCCAAGATACGACCAGTGCGGAATAGTGGGAGCAATTGTAGAACGAGTGAGAGAGCTGGACATACAAATGCGGATTCTAGGACAAGACCGGTTCGACGATCAACACGTGTTCGCCGACAAACAACTTGGTATGATCCCAGCAATTTTATGATGACGACGACACCCATTCAATGCATGATGATCGCAACTGTGTGTGATTTGTTAAACCCTACTTCAGTGCAGGAGGCATTATCGTCAGAACATGCGGTTGAATGGAAACGGGCAATGGACACAGAGTACGAGTCTCTGATGGAGAACCAGACTTGGGAGTTGGTACCAAGATCCAGTTCAACCAAGAATAAACGAGTTAACATTCTGACTTCGCTGTGGATATTAGTGTTGAAACGAAATAAAAAGGTGAAATTGAGCGACACAAAGCTCGACTGGAAAGTAAGGGATACCGACAGAGTATGGCCTGGACTATCTCGAGACATACTCTCCTGTAGTTCGGATCGAGTCAGTTCGACTGGTTTTGCTCTTAGCTTTACTTTTGGGATTGGAATGTCGACATGTAGACTTCGTGACAGCATTTCTGAACGGTGTGCTCTGTGGGGTGGATATCTATATGGAACAACCCGAGGGGTACGACGATGGTAGAGTATGCAAACTGTTAAAAGGCCTTTATGGTCTGAAACAAGCTTCTCGTATTTGGAACAACACACTACATAAACACCTGATGATGATCGGCTTCAAGAAGTGTACATTTGATGCTGGAGTGTACTGGAAAGTGGGAGATTATAATAAAATCTACCTGACTGTTTATGTCGATGACATTGTGATCGCAGCTGATCCACGAGACATTGTGAAGGTTGTGGCCGCTCTTAGTAGAAAGTTTCGCTTGAAGGATTTGGGTCGAGTCAAGCACCTTTTGGGAATGGAGATTAACTATAAGCCAGGAAAATTGTTGTGTATTTCTCAAACTGCGTATATTGAGCGTATGTTGGCAAAGTTTGGTTTAGCTGCGGCAAAACCTGTGAGATCTCCTCAGTTTCATAATGAGCGTACCCTTCCGATTGAGAAGGATCCCAAGCTGATTAATGATGCTACAGTACCGTTTCGTGAAATGGTGGGGTCCCTACAGTACTTAGTTCATTGCAGCCGTCCTGACCTGTCAAATGCAGTCCGTACACTTGGTCGGTATCGAAGTGCATACACAAAAGAGAATTTCCGACAAGCACAGCGTGTCATGCGGTACCTTGGTGGTACAAAATACTTCGGGTTAGTGTATCGATTCTCGAATGCGTCTGAGGGTGGTATGACCCTTGATGCCTTCGCTGACGCAGATCATGCTGGGTGTCCAGAAACTAGTAAATCAGTGACTGGATGGGCACTGAGATTAAATGGAAATGTTTGTCACTGGCAAAGCAAGAAGCAAAGCACTGTGGCCGATGACACTTGCGCTTCTGAGTTAATTGCAGCGCACAAATGCACAAAGGAAATTAAGTGGGCACAAAAGATGTTGCGAAATCTAGGGATCGAGCAACATAAAGAAGCAACCTTGTACTGTGATAACCAAAGTACTATCAAGGAAGTGGAGAATAATGGAAATTCACAAGAACTTAAACATTTAGCGAAAAAGACACGATCTGTTGCTGAATGGGTTGATCGTGGACGGTTGAGGTTGGAGTATGTACCCACTGTTGATAACATTGCTGACATCTTTACGAAGGCCTTGGGGCCGAGAGTCTTTGAGCGACTGCGTGTGCAGCTCAATGTTGAAGATGCCAAAAAGGCATGGACGTCAGAGGACCACGTTGATGTTGCTGCGGCAACTGAAGACGAACCCATGATTGCAGCTTAACATCGTTAACGGCTGAGCCGTTAAAATGGAGCATATGGGGTTTCATATTCAAGATTTTCACATAGTCCGAGTGACATGTATCTGAGAATTCACAACCTCAGTTAAGTGGGAGTTAGAGAAATGGACTATGGTCGGGATGTCACTTCGGTTCTTCTCATGGTGAGTTGGAAGTGGATATCCTGCATTGAGTACATGTTGAAAGACTTTGATAGCGAGTGAAGGTTGAGGATCAAAACTACTGTTGAAGAGAAACTTTCAGGAAAGGAACCTAGGGGTTTTCGGGGAAAGACTTCTGCATGCATTGCAACTTCAATTGGTGGCTGCGGCCGATAGTCTAGAATGATCTACGGGGGTTTTACTGCTTGCGAAGCTTTCCCCTACAACAACACTTAAACAACATGAATCACAATCACTTTTTACTCGCACTACACTAGTTAGTTTAACTACTTGGCATATTCTTCTCAGTTCACAGTGGTGACATGCTACGAGATCAACTTAAAGTTCTCGTACTTTCACAACTCTTGGCCAAGTGACTCAGGAAACTTCCAAGCTGCAGCAACCGGTATTCTTTTTGTACTTGCTTTCACTATGTACCAGAAACCGGTATTTTTGACTTGGTTTCACTAAGTACCGGTGCGCAATACAGTGGTGCGCGATCGCGCAAAAAACCGGTTTTCTTACTGATTTACCGATTTATCGCGCAGCACTGTACTGCGATTTCAAACAGTCAAATGACTCGGAGTCACCTAAACCGGCAAAAAGAGTACAGTACCGTGGTGCGCGGTCACAAAAAAGGGTTGCATATGTTTTTATAGGTTTATGCTGGAAAGTAGTTTTTGCTAATGCCGAAAAAAGGAGTTTTGTGTGTGCTGTTAATTCCCGCTAAGAGGAAGGAGCAATCGCAGGAACCCCAGCAAAAAAACAAAATGCGGAAAAAGCGTTTTGGAAATTTTAAAAATTTCGCAGAATAAGGACATCGTTTGACATCTAAAAGAATGCCTTATTACATTGCAGCAGACGTTGGTGCAGGAAGGACTGCACTGGCATGCTCTGGTAGTCTTGCTGTTTAACGCATTCGTAGAGAAATCTGAATTTAGAAATGCAGTCTTTTACTGTGGGGAAAAGCGATTTTTCCGGTTAGCAGCTGGTGAACTCAGGTGGATTGCTCTCTCCCGAATTTTGCCTCCATGCTGTCCATCTGGACAGTAGTAGAATTCGATGAAATGCAACCCCGCCGTTTGAGCATTTCGATCACTGCTAGGAGTTCATTCGCGGTTTTTCTCCGAACCAAGCATTCCTTTCCAGAATCTCAACTCTACTGCTCGTCTAGACTATCCTCATGGCTCGTCAAATAGTGCTTCTGCTCCCGTCTGATGTACCAAATGAGGAACTCGATGGACCGCACTACGGGGAGGTGACACTGCGCGGTAATCGAGCGGCATCTCGTGCCCAGCTTCTTCCAAAGCGAAGTGGAGAGAATTTTCCAAGCGTCGAGATTACTCCCGATATAGCTCGAACTAGACGAGTACCAGTGGCGGAGCTGATGTCGGGAGCGCCAGGATGGCTGCTCTATCGACCTGTTGTCTGTGACCATGAAGGTGCGTTTCTTCATGGTCAGGTCGTCAACTACGGCAATGGACTCCTATCAATCAATACCCGCGGCGGGATTGTGCAAGTACCGTACGATAAGGCTACTGAAGTTGCCCCAGTAGTCGCCTGCCTTTTGTGGAACTCTCAGCTGCTTCCGGACTTGCCATCACTATCAGCTATCGAACAAGTTCATACCACAATTCTAGATCGCATTTTGGGTCGAGATGGGTGCCGAGCATCAAAAAGCATTGCAAGGATTCTACGCGGTTTCGTCGCTCCCACAGGTCTGCCAAAAGCTGGAGAGATACTGACGTGGCGATGCCCTCGGACTGGTGAGGCCAAACCCGTCCGAGTTGGCCACGTGGTTGAATTTACATTCTACGTTGACGGCGGCCGTTCCATTCCAACTAGTATAACCCTCGGGACGTCGTACTGTGATGATCCTCGGTCTAGAAATCTTTCACAAGCAGCCCAGCCAACTACTCCTAATCGGGACACCTTCGACCGGAATGCGACCGAATCAGCCAGCGAAGATGAAGCCGACGAAGGGTTTGCCGATATTCTCGACGCACTTGAAACTCAGGCACCACCACCAAAAAGGCGTCGGTTGGCGGTTCGAGAAGGCAGACATAGTGTTTCCAAGATCCCGCCACGACGGCAATATTACAGGCATTATCTAGATACCCTGATCTTCTATCAACCTACGTGGACCAGCTGGACCGGATTGAGCAGGAAACACAAGATCCAGCGTCCTCTACTACGGCTGGTGTGGGTCCTTCACGTATGCCAAATACTCAATCTGTCGGCGCAAACGCTACTGGAAACTTGCGTTCTCGTCACACCTTCGGTGACAGCGTAGACAGCGAGCGAGTTAGCCCGTCAACTATGGCATGCATATTCGACTTGCTGCCCACGTCCGATCTCGCAGACCGGCAACACCGTTTTCGACCTACAAGAGCTCAACAGGACGTTCATCGCGCTATCACAGCTCCCTATTATGCAGGTAAGAACCCTGATGACTTTATGGACCACGCTCGCAACTCAACGGCAACAAAGTTCATGCCACACCCAGCGGTACTAAGTCGCCTCTACGAGTTTCAATTTGGAACGTGTGGTCTGTCCGTACTGCACTTCGTACGCTTCGACTTCACGGCACAATTTGATGAAGCTGACAAAAAGAAAGTGAACTTGCAAAATTTCTCGCCAGCGCTGAATCTCCCTGAACCACCCCGTTCGCCACACTTCACGGATTTAGTCGATGCTATCTCAGTGCTGGATGTGTATGCGTCCGAGTTTTTCAATGATACTACATCGCAGTTCGTGCGCGGTGCCAAGTAGATTTGCGACGACCTACGAGAGTTAGCGCCTTGGTCAGAAGTTGAAGTAAAAGGGCTCGCATTTTGGCTCGGAAAGGTGTTCGGAGCTTTTCGACTAGCTGTGGTTAACGACCTTGCAAATGACAGCCATTCACGACACCAGGTGATGAATCGCTTTAGTCTTCAGGACGGAGAGCTTAACGGAATTCTACTCAAACTCTCTCGCAGTGCCAGACACTTGACACGCGAGCTTGTCGTATCCCGAGATGATTTCAGACCAGTACCAAAGTACGAAGAGAGCGGCCTCATTCCAAGGGCAAGTCAAGCAAAATTCCTCCGGAAGTTCTACGTCACATCCCCAAACTAGGTGGTCGTCAGCTGTGTCTTATGTTCGTTTCAAAGAGAGGGTGCTCCTCAGATTCTTCTGATCGCTGCACACAAAGTTTTCTTACACACTTCTCACCGGAAACGCTGCATCCCAATGTTCAGAAGTACGTGAAGGAGCGGTTTGGTGGACTAAACGCGAAATATGATTCCACCTGACTCGCTGTAAGCACCACACGACCGGCCAGATTGCAGATCACGCGTGCGGTGGTTGATCGTATTATTCACCTTTTAAAGGAGCGCCTCGTGTCCAAGGAAGAAGCACGAGGGTGTCATCGACGTAGCGTGGCGAAAGCCGCTCGGATTAGCTGCCCGTGTAACGATGAACTAGCTCAACGACCACAAGATGTATATCAGCTGGACATGGCTCAAGTCCGCACAATTTCGCAGTTGGTGGTAAAGAAGAATCTTTCGCTCGAGGAAACAATTCGCTTATGGCGAGGGCAATCGATCCGTTCCCCGCAACCGAACAAGGCTCTGAGTACGATTCACTACCCTTGGCTGCTACATGGATACAAACATCTTGACCTAATGATGAGAACAGCTACCCACGGCGTGACACATTACTTTCGATCACCGACCAACTTACCCCCGCAAAAACATTGTGGCAACCACAAGTCCGCCAGTGAGATGAGCAAAGCACTGTATCGCAGTATCCGTGAAGGACAAAACGATGGATCCTATTTGTGGTGTTAAGTTCTGTGGCGAAGATGTGGTCGGAATTGCATTATAGTCCGTTTGGCTGCGTTGCAAAGGCGGGATGTGACCCTCAGGTAGAAGCCCGTGTTATTCACGACTTATCGTACCCGAGGGGAGCATCCACAAACGCATGGTCGGATCAAAACGACATCCCGGACCTATCGTATGAACATGTAGCGGGGATAGCCCACCGTATCATTCACCTGCGACGTGCGTATCCTACGGCATTAGTCAAACTCCTGAAAGGGGACGTGAAGCATGCTTTCCGAAACTTACACGTCCGAGAAGATGTGTGTGCTCATTTTGTGGGGGAGCTACCTGAGGCAGGCGTGATAGTGATTGACCTAGCTCTACCATTTGGCTGGACGAGTTCACCAGCCCACTATGGAGTTTTTGGTGGGGCTATAACACATTTGGTACGTCGCGAAAGTCCACATTCGCTTATGCCGTCGGATCACGATGCAGTACCATTCTTTTGTTTTAATTGGGTAGATGATCATGTACCTGTAGAGCCTGATATCGGATCTCGGCTCACATGCAGTGAAAATGCTTTACGACTCGCTATGGCCGCAGTGTTGGGCCCACGCGCAATCAACGACAAGAAATTTCTCTATGGACTACAAAATTAACAGCTCTCGGTCTCGAGTGGAACACGGAGGGGCTGACGGTGTCTATGCCCAACGAAAAAATTGCTAAGGCGCTTAATCGAGTCGATAGCGTGCTACTTTCGGAAAAGGTCACGCGCACCGGTCTCGATGAATTGTTGGGAAGTCTTCGTCACGTTTGTACGTGTGTCAGGCTGCGTCACCATTTTTCCAGAGGTTAGCATCTCTTCATCGGAGTATCCCACGTGGGACATCTGTAAAACTAAGCCACAACGCGCGCCTAGATTTACTATGGTTCTCGCACATTCTGCGCCACGGAAAGTGTCCCGCTAGAGATGTTTTCATCATTACCTGACCCTGCCGTCAACCTCTTTATGGATGCCTCCAACGAAGGGCTGTGTGTGCTGTACCCGGCTAGGAAAGAACTTGTGCGTCTTCAGTTTGACGACGCGGAAAAAGAGATGATAAAGAAGCGGACGTTCAGCATTAATGTGCGAGAGCAACTCAGCTCAACATTTGCAGTACTTTGTTGGGGACCGTCGTGGGCTCAGAGCGGGAGTAAACCACTAACGCACGTGCGTATGTGGATCGACAACACGAGCGCAGTATCATGGTGCAACCACCTATACAGCCGTAATGAATTTTCTCAAGAATTAAATCGCGTGTTGGGTGCCGCCGAGGCCGAGTGGAGTCTTCGTGTCTCCGCGGCGCATTTAGCGGGACAAAACAATTTTCTCGCCGACTTGGGTTCACGAACGTGGTCTGGAGGAAAACGCATGACATGGTCTCAACTAACCTCGTTGTGGACGCAGGTACCGGTACCGACGCGCATACGCAAATTTTACAACGGGCAATGCACGCCCTTCAGCAACGATCCCTCGCTGACACTTCAAAACGACAATATGCAGCAACATTGAGAAAGTGGTGCAAATTCTGCAAACGGATCGGAAAACCGAAATGGTTACCCGACGAGGACCCAAAATACCAATCTCTTCAGCTGGTGCTCTTCGCTGTGGAAAGATGGTCGTCAGCTCAACAGCGCGACATTGGTACCATACAATCTGAGCTCAGCCACGTTAGATGGTATCATCGAGTCTTCGCGGTTGTGAACCGAAGCTTACCCCCGGCCACGCCACTGCCATCGCAGGAATGCGACGAATCAGCCCACCGACTACCCCACGAGCCCCAGTCTCAATTGGAATGCTTGAGTGGATCGCACGAAACACCAGCGTTGAAGAAACCCAGCAGCGCCTCGTTCTTGGGGCTACGCTGCTGGGCTTCTTCTTTGCTCTAAGAAGCTCAGAATATTTAGCCGTTAAAGGCGGACGACATCGGTACGCCCTTGAGGTGCGCGACGTGGAAGTTTTCGACAGCGCGATGCAGCCAACTAGAAGTGGTAACGATGCACAAGTGGTGTCCATATCTCTGAGAGGGAGCAAAACGGATCAAATTGCAAAAGGTGTGACGAGGTATCTTCATCGCTCTGGAAATCCGATTTGCTCCTTAGAAAGAGGACGTCAACTGAAAGCCAAAACACTATCAAAAGTGCTTCAGCGAGCGGCAGCAAGTACCGGATGTGATCAGAAACTATACTCTTGTCATTCACTACGAAGCGGAGGAGCGACGGCAATGCTAGCTGGAGGCGTCGACTCGACTACAATTAAGCTTCATGGACGCTGGAGCTCCGATACATTTCAGCGGTACACACGCTACACTAGTGCTGTCGGTACGTATATCGCGGGGAGCATGGTGGGCACGAGAGAGTTCGGCAACTCGTATGAAATATCTTCACTTGGTCGGGGCTCACGCCATAACGGCGTGCCGCCGCGAAGATAATTCTCGAGTTACTCTCAATACACTCTCGGTTTTGCCCCTAACAACTATTCATGCTCCCGCTTGCTGCGTCAGAGGAAAATTTGATATTTAGGAGTACGCGTCCATAAATCAATTTTCTAAAAATTTCCAGCGGGCCATCCACATCCGACGCCCATTCCTCCGGAAACTACGGGACCAACACATTTCAAAGTTCAAATGGGAGATCTCGGACACGGGGTTATCTGTAATATAATTTTCTTGCTACAAAGGTAACTACCGCAATTAGCTATTTTTCTAGCTTTCCCCTTTTGGAGTGCTTTTTCGCTCTCTTCGTAGCGGGATAGTCGGTAAAAAAAAACAAAAAAATCTATTCATGCATTGTCAAAACCAGAATATACAAAAAATGATGTATTAAACCTATTATTTAGAATAGTTTGATATATTGCATACATAAGAAAACAGAAGAATTTCCCCCACTTGTCAAGAAATTTCAAAAAACATATTAAATGTATCAGTCTTTGTTTTTTGACAAGTTCTATACATAGCAACTGTATTGAGTTTTTATTTTGGGTATCCGGTATATAATATTCCAAAGTTATTTTGGGTAGAATGACCTCTGTAGAAACTCTGGATTAAAATCCAGAGAACTCTTTGTAATAGAGAGTGAAGTTACGTTAAATTACAATATGTATTGATCTATATATTTATACAAGTTTCCTGACGGTCCACGATCCCACCTAAAACTCTGGATAATAAATATCCGGAGAACATCTTGCTTGTTTTTTCACAATAAATACTTCCAATCTAAAAGTTGCTTGCAAGTTCCCGGTCTTCGGGGACTTAATTTAGCTTGTAAGCACCAAAACACCAAGGACGCAAACGGTCCCTCACTAGGAGTTTGTTTATTCCTAATAGAACCCTTCCTCTAAGCAAAGTGCTCGTGTAATCCCGTCAAAAATGATGATAGACTTTGAGTGCGTGATGGAGTCTTGTTTTCTGCCTATTCAAATCGTCACAACAGCAGGATTTCTTCATTTATCTGCTTAATTACTATGGCAGTTGTCATCATCTCCTTGAGGGAGCTAGTTATAAAGTCTCACAAACGTTGAACCCAAGGAGATCAGCTTACTGGTTTGGATAGCAGCCCCACACCGGGTATTTTTCTCGATTTTGGGAATCAACATATAAAATATTTCATACGACCTTTATGGTCGGGTGCTGCGTCCTCTTTGATGCAGGTTTGTGGTTTCCAGCCTATTTCCACACGACAATAACTTGACATGCGAGCAGTGATATGAGCAGATCATGATTATCATGGTATACTGGTACGGAATGTGCTGAAGCAGGAGCGTTCTGTAAACCGAACAGATGACGAAAATGAGATTACAGTTGCAGGGTTTGTTGGGCATGCGTTTGTAGTTGCTATGGTGTCCCAGTTGTCAACTCTGGGGACAGTGTATGCATATAAATAAAATTGTACATTTTACTTATGTATGTGTGCAAGTTCAACACTTCAGTTATGTATTTCCCATTTGCCGAAGGGCGAGATCTTTGTTGGAAACCACACCAAGGTTTCCGTAGGACACTCAAAGACGTTCGAGAACAGTATCCACAAGGAGTGATGGTAGAAAGTTCCGGTCAGTGCTAGCTACGATAGACTTCAGTCCAATATTTCCTGTCTAAGTAACAGGTTAGTGTCGTTTGCGTGGGTGGAGTGCATCTTCCAACAATGTTTGTTACAACAGAAAGACCTCACCTCTTGCGTAATCGTAACGTGATATTCAACTTGGATGTGCCTTCAAATTACTTTTTTCAAACTTACCAATACATAATAAGCACTAACATCATGGACATGACAATCTATCCGGAATTATGAAGACATGACATTACGCCTTTTACTGGATTTTTCATTTTTAATTTTCGCGGTTTTTGGTATGAAACTCGACGTATATGATTTGACTGTGGAATGGTGTACCCCAAGGATACCTCTATTTTGTTGGTTGGTATGCAGTAATACCATTTTTACGAAAATTCTGATAAAGTTAATCCTACCGTATGAAGATAACCATTCAACTCAGTTATAAGGACGTTGATAAATAAGTCCATCTTGTTCTACGTCAATGTACGTTTTACAACCAATCCAACCGAACCTCTACAGTACCATACGTACCTGTGGGCTTGCATGGGAAATAGAGTCAGTAACTGAGCCTGATGATGCTGACTTTCATTCCTGTCATTGTGATTCACAGATTGTGAAACTGTCAGTTTCCAATTTACCAGGTACCAGTAAGAAGTACTAGTCACTGACATGAATCTTGTTACCGTCGTAGTGCTTTGTTTCGCACTACTCTTCTCTGCGCGTGGCGGTACGATTAATCATGATGAAGTTCAGCCCTTTCCTCAGCCCGACCCAGTCACGATATCTGAAAAAGCTGCTGTCAAGTTCAAACCGCAACTTCTTATTGAAGCTGGGTGCGTTTCATTTCCAGCCGTGAACGCTGCTGGTGATATTACTGGAGGGCACAAGGGATCAGAAGGAACAGAAGGCTGCGACAATGCTCCTCTGGGGTCTCAAGTGTACGGCAGATCGGCATGGTATCAAGACAAGTGGGCCATGGTGTACGCGTGGTATTTCCCGAAAAACTTTTGTGCTTACAAACCACAGAAACGCCACGATTGGGCCAGTATGGTATTATGGATTGACAACCCTGCTTTAGAGAATCCAAACATTCTTGGCATGTCGTTGTCGCAACAAACTTTGGAGCCAACTAAACTGGCGTTCTTTTTGCCGTTGGGAGAACGCAACACAGAACCATATACAAAGATGAACAAAGTACCACCAATGGCTTTTGTAGGTACCAAGCAAATTCGACAAAACAGAATTAGTAGATGGAGATGGAACTATACCTACGAAGGCGGCTCTAACATATCCACGAGGGTTTCCCATACTCATCCGAATAAATTCGGCTGGATCGCGTTAGATATTGCGTACCAAAATGGCACATATCAAGATCTCGTTATGTGGGAACAGCTTACGGACGAAGCGCGCAAGGCACTCAATACGGCAGATTTCGGGGAGACTAAGGTTCCTCTTAACGAAAACAACTTCGATGCGACGTTAGGACTAGCGTGGCCGTTTTAGTTTGGTGCTTGACATTCGACAATAAGGTACAAACTTCTAATTTGTTCTACGAAATACTGTGTACAGTGCTGCGCAAATATCGGTTGTGTTCAGTCATAGTGCAAAGCCCTCATCGATTGCACAAAATACATAAATGAATGACTTTGTGTAGATTAAAGCCTGTTTCACTCTTCCGGTTAAAGTCACATCACCTTGTTGCTGAGAACACGTAATGCTCATGTAGTCACTTCGCCATATTTGTGGCAAAGTATAGCCATGCAGAGCTATCTAGATCTGCCCGGTGGCCTTGCTGCAACCGTTCCAGAGTGGTTGGTCATCGTCACAGACCAACCTGTCCCAATACAACGATACCGACGAGTGCAACGCGCGTTCTGTGGCCGACGACACATGCCTCATGTTCCCAGGTCACTCGAAACTTGAGTGGACATTCGCTGTCAATGCATGGATCTTCGGTGACATGATCGGCTCTCTGGTATGCGGTCACTTCAGTGATCTGTGGGGCCGCAAGAAGCTGCTGTTCGTCAACTGCATCTTCATGATCGTTCGGTGCAGTAGTGGAGGCATCCGTGTCGAACATATGGGCCTTCTCGGCCGGCCGTTTGATTGCCGGTATCGCATCGGGTACTGCCACTGGTACTCTCGATGCGTACACGAACGAGTTGACACCACCGCACATGCGAAACATTTTCGGTCTGGGTCTACAGATCTCGGTGACCATCGGCATCCTGTTCCCAGCGATCTGCTTCTTCTTCGCCAACACGAGCTCTGGCTGGCGCTACCAGGCTGCGTTCCCGGTGATCCTAGCCGTCCTGTTCCTGCTCTTGGCTCCGTCACTCTGGGTAGAGAGTCCCGCGTGGTTGCTCATGAAGAACCGCGTGAGGAAGCCAAGCAACTGATCGCACGTCTGTATGGCGAGGAGAACGTGTACACTGCTCTGTCGTGTATTGAGTCGAGCACCAAACCGGACGCGGAGCAAGGTCTGATTCAGGATTCCGCGAAGCAAGAGTCTCTGTTCGATACCAAGGGCCGGCCAGTTGGCTGCTGCAATCCTGTTGTCCTGCGCACAACAATTGGTAGACTTTTTTGGGGGTCGTATTTTGGTCGGGTCGGGACTTTTGGTCGGTAGCTCAGTGTACTGAGTTTTGGTCGGGTCGGGACTTTTGGTCGGTAGCTCAGTGTACTGAGTTTTGGTCGGGTCGGGACTTTTGGTCGGGGCGAAGACTATAATGGACTTGCCAATGCACTGCAACCTCATTGCGCGCAGCAAATGCATCAATATAACAAGTTGATGTTGCTCCTCCATCTTGTCCGTTGAGAATGAGACCAATGTTGTGTATTTTTCGTAGTGACTACCTGCAGCGTTGTGATACTAATTTAGTCACGCGCATTTGATAAGATTGCAACAGGAACTCAACCTCACTTCAGCTATGCACGAGCCCTTCATAACCTGAGTGAGCAGTTTATTCGGCTTAACCAAGTGATCTTTCCTTTCAACATTGTGTCTGCGAAACCAAGTTACTTTGCCATCCATGACCCGACAGAGTGTTGGCGCTTCAGCACCGCACTCTTGACGCTCTGTTGCATCTTATACACGAAGCTCACAGAAATCTATAGGATATGGGTAGGGTACAACGTGCATGTACTACAAAGGCTTTCAGTCCCAGGTAAAAATTACGCTGCGTTGTAGTGTTCATCGCTGTACTGGATGCAAGTATCGACTGGACGTGTACGCTATCGGCGGAAATGTTCTCGTCACTGAGCATACGAGTGTTCACATGTAGCACGAGAACAGCGATACTTTAGATGTGATACTAGAGATGAAGAGCGTATTAGATCTTACTAAGCCAGTGCACGAAGTATTGAAAAAGTTTGTGATACGTATTACCCACACGATGAGAACACTCGCACAGTTTTGTCAGGAGAGCAGGTAACCTTCGTGTTTATCGTACTCGCCGAAATCATTACGAGTGACATCTTGGTTGAACGATTGAAACAGGTTCGGGCTTATTGTAGTGCAAAAGGAATTGACTATTCTCATTCGAAGTGGCGTGCATTTTGGGTCTACTTCAGAGTCACATGCTAGAACGCTTTAATATTGAGCGGTGGAACGTGCATAGTTCCGATCGAGACCTTGTAGCTACCTACTCTATCGTTTTCACCGTGAACTAAACAGCGCGTTTAGTACACTTCTCAACATGTTCACTTGTGTGGCCACCATTCGACATATTTCACAGGATTACATTGCAAAGTTTGCGAGTGTTGTGGCTGGTCGTCGAAAGAAAGGTAATGCTAAGAATGAAAATATAAGGAAGCGTAGGAGTAAAGAAAAAGTTAAGAAGCGCAAAAATAATAATAACCAGGCGTCAGAAATACCCAGGGTGAGTCAGGGCTTCCGCAACCGATCTGTTGGAGCTGGGGCTACAATGTGCTTCTCATCGGAGGTAGCACCCAACGTCACGCACAACGGAAACAGTGCAACAGTCGACTGCCGTTGCTAGAGAAGTAGAACGACAGGAATTAGCGAGGCTAACAGCTTTAATATATCCACTTCTACATTTCGATCGAGAGCGACAAACAACACGATCTATCACTAAAAGTTGAAGGACTTTCAGGCTCTAATATAATACTGTTTTGATTGAGGATGCCGACGAAAGCAGCAGCGGTGGCAGCGTTAGTGGTGGCGACAGTGGTAACGGCGGTGATGAAGGTGAAGATGACGAGTTTGACTTTTCGTTCGACTACTAAGGTGACGAGTACGATGAATTAACAGACACAAGCAGCATTGAACAACACCTACACAACAGTGTAAAAGCATTAAGATAGTTCGTATCGCTTGCTAGCGCACTCAATCAAAATCATTTACATATTGAAGATGAATAGATTCAAAAAGCTAGTTTTGGTCGGGTCGGGGGTTTAGGTCGGGAAAATGGCCCGACCATAAGTCCCGACCCGATCAAAATACGACCCCCAAAATAATCTTCGCAACAATTGTCGGGTATCAACGCCGTGTTCTACTACTCCGGTTCGATCTTCAAGGACGCTGGTATCTCAGACACGCGTGTCGGCACGATGATCATCAACTTCATCAACATCTAGCCTGCTTTCTTCATGGGTGTGTTGGCGCAGCGCTTCGGCAACTGTAACATGATTCTGTGGGGCGAGGGTGGTATGCTCGTGATGGCCGTGTTGATGACGGTGGGGTTCCTCGTGGACGTACCTGCGCTGTCCATCGTGTTCACTGGGTTGTACGTGATCGCGTTCAATGTGACGTTGGGTCCTCTCGTGCGGGTGATCACGGACGACTTGTTCCCAGATTCGGTGCGTGCCACAGCCACATCCATCGGTATTGGTGCCAACTGGCTGTGCAATCTCATCGTGGGTGTGTCATACACGTACATCGCCGACGGTCTGGACGACTACAGCTACTTGCCGTTCGTAGTGCTGTTGGCCATTTTCTACCTATTGTCGCTGAAGTTGGTGCCCGAGACGTCCAACAAGTCTGCGGAGGAGGTGCAATGTGAGTACGAGGAACGTTGCAATTGAAACACTAGAGCATTGTTTCTTCTCGTGCCCAGCACTGATGACGTGTGGCAGACATTGTGGCAGCCGTGGAGCCAAGCGTTTATTGCAAAATTAGACTGGCGACTACTACTGTTTCCCAAGCCTCGGGATCTCAAAGCAGTTTGGAGATGGCAGCAGAAGCAAGTGCTGCTGCTTTGTAGGGTGCACACCGCCATAGCGTTTCATAGTATATGGAGACTTCGTAACGATATCTACTTTCATGAAACGGATGCTGACAAACCAAGCACACAAAGCGTGAAGGCGTCACTTGGCCGGCATTGCCAATTTATTTTTCGACATTCAGCAGAGCTTGGATTTGAAAAACGTACAGTCTGTGTTATCCCCCGGAGATTGGGACTCGAAGAACCTGTGATCAACTTATTCCCCCGCCATCAAGTCGGATTTGGATTCCCCGTCAATAACTAGCGTAACAACTTAGTCTATTCATATTGTGGTAGCTAGCAAAGCGAGACGTCCATTAAGCAGTTAATCAACTTCTTCTTCTTCTTCTTCTGTAACAGTGCGAATATACAGACTTCTGATCGGCAGTGTGGGACGTCTAAGCATCAGGCTCAACCTGTGGTACATGTTTATGCTATGATGGCATTAAATAACTTTAAATAAATGAAGTGACTTGATCCATTAACTCTTTAAATGACTCCGATATAAGCGATGGAGCTATTAGTGCTCACATCGTGTTGATGATATAAACTTTCTCTCCATCTGGATAGCCAAGTTCGTCTTCTTGATAGACACCCTCCGTTTTGGTCGATTCAGCACTTACTGAGGTATGTGAGCCTCTGGTGTGATTGATCTAACAACCTACTGAATCATGTTTGTGACCAGCGGGCAATTCCACAGGAAGCGATAATTAACTCATTTCCACTTTCGACTGCTTGTAAATGTCACGAGATTTTCGTGGGATCTCGCGAGCTGACTGAAATTGGACTATTCGCGGCTAGCTACTGTAAATATTACAGTAGTGTCAAGGTGATAGTTCAGCGGTTTCGAGCAACAGTAGCAGCAGTCAGTTGAAGGGTCGATGCCCTTGACAAGCAACCAAAGGAGGAACCTGTAACGGGGTTACATGAAAGGGGTACCCCAGAAAGGGTACCGCCTTTAGAAGTTGATATACTTCTGTGAGTATTTGTTTTAATACTCTGATGGAGTTGTGTGAGCCACACTGTGGTGTGGACCACACTACTGCCACGTAGGTTCGGTGGCTGAGGGCCAACCAATAGTTTTAAACCTACCTTTTATATGCATAATTAGGATAAAGTATAGTTAATTAGGAGTTTGTATTACAGGCCAAATGAACCTAATTAACTATAAATAAATCAGTCTAAAATCTACTCTAAACTGGCTATTAAGTCCCCCAGACCAGGGACTAGTGAACTGCCGTTCACTTAGAGTTTGTATACTCTTAATAGCACGCTTCCTCAAGCAAGGTGCTCGTGTGACCCCGTCACACTTGGTAGCACTTGTAGTCAATCCACACCTACGCGGGTAGATTGACTACCTGAATCCTCTGTGGCTCCTACAAGGTAAGCCAGGATGGATAGAGGGGAGTTCCCTCATTTGACCGACTCTCAGTTTGAGTCGGTCCGGAAGATGGTGGGCATCTTTGGAGGAGATGCCCTCCGAAGCTTGGCGGCTGCTACGCCGGCCGAGCAGGTCGAACGCATCGAGGCGTTCGACACGTACGAGAGAGGGCTAATCGCCCACGTACAGGGGTTGCAGACCCCCGCGGCTGAGATGAGGCCAGCCCAACCTAAGCCGTTGAGGCTTAAGGTTAATCCTTATGAGGGAAAGGAGGGGGAGAACCTCCACTTCTGGGTTCGAGAGGTTGAGCTCGCGATGGACGCGGCTCTAATCTCGACCGAGCGACTTCGGGTCGCTTTCGCCCTGTCCAACCTAGGAGGTCGGGCGAAGACCTGGGCGTACACGCGCGAAGCGACAACGCCGGGTTGTTTCACAACCTGGGCTCAGCTGTGTCAACAGCTTAGAGCCGCCTTCCTTCCGGCGAACTACGAGTATCGTCAGCGCTCGCGCTTCCTTGCCTGTAAACAAGGGAAGCGTGAGCTGCACGAATACATCCAGGAGATGCGAGTGCTCGCTGCATCTCTGGTGGGGAACCCCCTACCTGAACACATCAAGGTGACAGTGTTCATGGATGGCCTGAAGGTGGGCCCATCCCGCACACAGTTGTTCCGCGTGCATGCGAACACTATGGAGGAGGCGATACAGATCGCCCTCCAAGAGGAGTACAGCCACAGACAGGCTCGTACTCCTACGTCGGTGTGGCAAGGCCACAATGCGTCATCAGGCGCAGTGCAAGGAGCTCCAGCAGCTGGAGCCAGCACCGGGCCGGTACCCATGGAACTGGGTACGGCCGTACAGAGCTCCATCCGTTGCTACGGATGTGGGAAGCTCGGGCACATGCAACGTGCCTGCCCTGCGGGAGGGCAAAGGAAGTTCCCTTCCAAACCTAGGGGCTCGAGGGGCCCGTGGCAGAAGCCGCGACCCAAGAGCCAGGGGAACTGGGGTCACCAGTAGGGGCGGGGCGCCCTACTGGGGAAGATCTAAGTCCCCGTGGTAGGAGTGCGGACGGCGCACGCCATGGAGGCTTAGCCCCTGAGAGCCTGGGTGCTCTCGAGACGAGAAAGAGCAGCGGCGGACTGCTCGTGGTACACGCAAGTGTACGGGGATATGGAGATCCCTTTAGAGTCCTGATTGACTCTGGGGCGTCGACGAACTTTGCTCGACGCCAGACGGTCGCGCGGAATGGCGACAAGTATGCCGATGCTTTGAGAGAAAGCAAAGGCAGGGGCCAGGTCTCGGTAAGACTGGCCGATGGTACAGTGGTTAACGTACCTGGGGTCCGTATGGACCTGGCTGTAAAGTTTGAAGACTTTGACAGCACGGAGTCGTTTCTTGTCCTAGACATGGACAAGTACGACTTGATCCTGGGCATGCCGTGGCTCGAAAAGCACGAGCCCTGGATCGATTGGCGCGGCAAAGCCATTGGGGCTAGCCGGCCTGCAGTCTCCGACAGAGCTTTGGTGAGTAATGTTCCCACCTCTGTCCGGGACTGGGGCGCCAGAGATGGTCGCCAAGGCGCTTATGCGCCCGAAGAAGTACTGGGAGTCACTGACTCCAGTGAAGATGTTGCGATGAGCCTCGCAACCGGTCGTGAGACCAAGGCTCATTGCCAAGCGTGTGGGATTGCCGCGACGGCAAGTCCCAACGCTGAGAGTCGTCGCGCCGTATGGGCTTCGACTGTGGCAGTGCCGGACGGCACTGACCAGGCGGGTAACATAGGTCCGCAAGCAGCAGAGACTGCTGAGGAGAGCGCTAAGGGCGTCTCCTGTGTGGGTAACATAGGTCCACAAGTGGGTAACATATGTCCACAGGCGGGTAACGTAGTTCCGCAAGCGGGTAACATAGGTCCGCAAGCAGCTGAGGCTGCGGGGGAGGGCGCCGAGAGCGCCTCCGGTGTGGGTAACATAGTTCCACACAAGGTCGAGGAGACCGAGAAGATTGAGAGCGCAGCGTGCGTCTCTAGCGTGGGTAACAGAGTTCCACGCGGGGTCAAGAAGACCAGTACGAGTGCGGAGGTGTCGGTGAACACCTCCCGTGTGGATAACCAAGTACCACACTCGGAGTCTGAGACTCCACCGGCACGGCCGGTCGAAGAACAATGCCATGTCTTCGACGGCGTGTCCGGTCGTCAAGTTAGGGCAGGTGCCGTCCATCTGGAGGCACTGCCAGAGGTGTCAGCACTGCTGAACCTCGAGGAATTGTCCATGAAGGACTTCCTGGCCGAGTTGAAGGCCGGAGAGATTGCGGAGATGGTGCTCCTGAAGCCGGAGACCTCTCCTGAAGATTTGAACTCTTCCTCCGTAATGGACGAGGACGTCCTGGAGGGGTTCACGAAGCAGCGTGCAACGCGCTTGGGTTCTGAGATTCTCAAGAACCCGGAGGATCCAGTGTATCCTCTTGTGAAGGAATACTCGGATGTGGTGTCGAAGCACCCACCATCCCAACTCCCGCCGGATCGGGGAGTTCGGCACGAGATTGATCTCGTGCCTGGCACAAAATATTGTGTCACGAGGCAGTGGCCTCTACCTCGCGAGCAGTGCGAGGTCATAGATGCCTTCTTCGCCGAGAAGGCGAAGTCGGGCATGGTGCGGGAGTCGAAGTCCCCGCACTCGACGCCGACCTTCTGCGTTCGGAAACCGAACGGGAAGTGGCGTCTGGTTCACGCTTATAACAAGCTGAACAATGCGACGGTACCGGCACAGACGCCGATCCCTCGCAAGGATGTGTTGTTGAACAACATGTCGGGCTGTACGCTGTACAGTGCCCTGGATCTGGTAGACGGATACTACCAGATCCTGATGCGGGAGAGTGACATTCCTCTCACCGCAGTGAGCACCCCGAGTGGGATGCTCTGGGAGTGGCTAGTGATGCCACAGGGGCTATCGAATGCCCCAGCGACGTTCAATCGCTTGGTCACACAACTGTTTAGACCATTGCGTACGTTCGCTCAGACGTACTTTGACGATATATTCGTCCATAGCCGTGCCGAAGGCGGCCAGACGGCTATAGAGGTGCATTTGAAGCACCTCCGTCGAGTGTTTGAGGTCATGAGAGCTAACAAGCTCTATGCCAACATCGACAAGTGCGTCTTTGCAGCTGAGGAGATAAAGGTCCTCGGCTGCTTTGTCAGCAGGGTCGGCGTACGCGCCGATCCAGGGAAGGTCAAGGCCATAGCGGCTTGGCCGACCCCGAGGTCGCAGAAGGACCTCCGGAAGTGGTTGGGCTTAGCCAACTATCTTCATAAGTACAGCGCAGGGTACGCTGAACTAGCTCGACCCTTGTCGGATCTCTTAAAGAAAGATACCGACTGGGTCTGGGAGCAACAGCACCAAGATGCTTTCGATAGCATCAAGGCGAGCTTACAGCAAGCGCCAGTCCTGGCCTTGCCGGACGAGAACGAGTCATTTAGCGTCGTCTGTGACGCTTCTGACTATGCAATAGGCTGTGCGCTATTGCAGAAGGACGATGAAGGACACGAACGTGTCATCTCCTTCCAGTCCAGGCAGCTGAAGGCTGCCGAACGGAACTATCCCGTTCATGACAAGGAGCTACTTACAATGAAGTACGCTCTTGTCAAATTTAGAGTTCATCTCTTGGGCACGAGGCCCTTTGTGATCTATACAGATCACGCGTCCTTGCGGACTGCCACCAACTCGCCGCATCTGTCACAGCGGATGGCGAGGTGGCTGTCATTCTTCGCGGAATACAACTTCCGCGTTGAATACAAGCCGGGCAAGCTGAATGTGCTTGCCGATGCATTGTCGCGTCGACCTGACTATGAGCTAGCTCATGTCAGTCGGGTCACGACAGATCTATACGATCGGATACGCTTGGCGTATCAGGAGGACGAGAACTACACACCATTGGTGCAGTTCTTGTCCGATGGCAAGGACGCCAAAGTCGACAGGCTTTCGCCTCGACAGCGGGCGCAGCTCCATCGTTATGAGCTGGCCGAGGGGTTACTCCATTACAGAGTAGACCCCAGAGATCCTCCTCGGGTTGTCGTTCCAAACGACGAGGATCTGAAGTATGACATACTTCTGGAGGCGCATGATGCGCCGATAAGTGGCCATCTTGGCCGGGAGAAGACCTACCAAATGGTCTCTCAGACATTTTGGTGGCCCCGCATGTATAAGTGGGTGGCACACTATGTCAAGACATGTGAAACATGTCAGAGGGTGAAGCCTTCGGGCCACGCCTCGGCTCCACTGCAGAGCCTACCAGTACCAGCGGACTGCTGGAAGTCGATGAGTCTCGACTTCGTCTTCGGCCTACCGGCCGATGACAGGGGCAACACCGGCATATTGGTGTTTGTCTGCCGTTTGAGCAAGATGGTGCATCTTGCTCCGGTACGTGACAAGGTCACCGGGAAACAAGCTGCACAGCTGTTCCTAGATAGCGTGTTTCGCTATCATGGTCTACCAGAGACCATAGTCTCGGACAGAGACCCGCGTTTCACGGGTGCGTTCTGGGACACCCTGTTCCAATTGTTGGGAACTAAGTTGACGATGTCAACTGCGGACCATCCGCAGACGGATGGTCAGACGGAGCGCGTCAACCGCGTGCTCGAAGATACTCTGCGCAGTATCTGTGCGGAAGCACCTCGGTCCTGGTCGGACCAGCTTCCTATGGTTGAGTTTGCACTCAACAATGCGGTACACGCATCAACGGGGTTTACCCCGTTCTACTTGAATGGGTTACGACACCCCCAGGTGCCGCTAACCTTGCGGGGAGGCACTGTGGCCTCCATCGTAAGTGGGGGAGAGGCTCGGAAAGCCTTTTCCTCCCAGGTCTCAGAAATTGAGCCCGAGTCTTTAAAAAGACAGTTGTCGTCATTTATAGACGACAGGCTGACGTTGATCAGCCGGGTTAGAGATGCAATGGCATCAGCCCAAGATAAACAAAAGGAGTACTCAGACAAAAACAGAGGAAACTTAAGTGTTTTTAAAGTGGGTGAATTGGTGTTGTTAGACACTAAAAACCTACCGCTAAAGGTGGTTAGCTCTGTAGAGAGCAACAAGTTGAAGCACCGCTTCATCGGACCCTTTGCGGTCCTGGCCAGACATGGCGCGGCGTATACCATTGACCTCCCAAAGTCAATGGCGACGCACCCGACGTTCTACGTGGGCGTCTTAAGCGGTATCACGATCCGCTGGGCCTTCCTTCTCGGACGGAGGAAGACCAAGGTGAGAACTCACCTCCTCGAAACGAGGCTGAGCTCTCTGGACAACCGGAGTTGCCGGTGTCGAAGCCTGCGAGTAAAACGCAGGCTGGTACCCACGCGAGTCATACGAAGGGTATGACGGTACCGAATGGGAAGAGCTTGGGTAAGAGCTGTACCCATAAGTCGAGGGGTACGAATACCCCTGCGGCTCATAAGAGGGCATCCGACCATGCACCTCATGGCTTAGAACGTCTAAGCCTCGACGGAGCTCCTTCACGGCAGCAGCCGGAGCTCGGCGGTCAACGCGCCCATGGAGCTCATGAGTCTCACGACCAAGAGCGTCCAAGTCCTGACGAAGGACCTCAAGGGCACCCGGCTTGCCAGCCTGAGAGGCAGCCTGACCACCAGGTCCAAGCCCAAGGGCTATCTCGATCGCATAGACGCGATCTCGAAGCTGACGGACCTCGTCGCTTAATAGGGACCCCACAGAGTCCCGACCCGAAGTTGAGGGTCCAGAAGGATAAGGCTGAGAAGGAGCCTCGTACTCATACGCGTGCGAGAGCTCCTCCTGCCCTCCTTGACCGGAACGGCGAGCTCCACTACCATGTGGAGCGGGTCGTCCAGGAGCGGCGGCGCTCTGGGAAGCGCCAGCTGCTTGTGAAGTGGCGGGGTTACCCCTCGTCACAGAACTCGTGGGAGCCGGAAGACCGGCTCCGGGTTGACTGCCCGAAGGCTGTTGAGATTTGGGATCAACAGCCGGGGCGTAAGTAGTCCGCGGCTTTTAGCCGCCTTACGGTGTACGGTCCCTGGGTTGACGGAACCGTACCCGCGCTCATCTTGAGCGCTGGACTTAGACTGCTGTCTAAGTCCCTCCATGACGGAGTGGAGTTGCCGCTTAGCGTCTAAGTGGGCAAACTCAATACGGAGATCTCGCTGGTCCAAGACATAGGACAGCAGGCGATCTTCCCGGAGTTCTTTCAACTCCTGAACTGTGAAGTTCTTTAGAGAAACCCATCTCCAGAACAGGTCTTCTGCCTGGGTCTGGGTTACGGTGTTCTCGGGCTGTACCCAAGGGTACCCCCACACGGGGAAGAGCCCACCACGGTCTTCCGGTTTCTTGCGGAGACTCGTGAATTCCTTGAGAGGAATTCGGTGTGGTGCAAGCAGCACACACCTAGCGGCCTCGATGTCGTTGACAAAGAGCGGTTCGTCCTGAACCAAGGCACGCTCATAGGCGCCACGCGAAGTGCGCCCATGGTTAAGACCACGAGGGGCCTTGAGGTGCTCCAGAAACATGGGAGACCCGGACCCCGCATCCGGTGGGTAGTATCCGCGAGGATACACCGGCGTGGCAGGCACAGGAGTGCCTTGCAGCTGAGCAGTTTGATAACGCTCTTGCTGTTCATCGAGATCATTGGAGATCTCTCGGGGCTCAGAGACAGCCCCTCCTCTTCTGCCTCATCCGAAGAGGAGTCGAACAAACTATGGTAGTCTTTCGAGAAACTAGACTCGCGAGAAGGAGTCTCAGGGGCTGCGCGCTTCTTAGCAGCAGCAGCACCCTCACCAGCCCGTTTTGGAGAAGCTGCTTTTGCAGCTTGGGCTCGAGCCTTACCTTCGGTTAAGGTAAGGTTCTTGGCAGGCGAGCTCGTCGAAGCTGCCTTTGCCTCAGATGATTCAATATCATCAGCAGGAGCGTCCTGTGAAGGAGCGTCCTGTGCAGGAGCGTCCTGTGAAG
Source organism: Phytophthora palmivora (assembly GCA_008079305.1). Taxonomy (NCBI): domain Eukaryota; phylum Oomycota; class Peronosporomycetes; order Peronosporales; family Peronosporaceae; genus Phytophthora; species Phytophthora palmivora. The sequence continues at coordinate 83,611 of VOQZ01000686.1, forward strand.
GAGCGTCCTAAGAAGATGGATCCTTAGCGGACCCAGGAGAGTCCCCATCAGACTCTGATCCCGTGATCATAGGGATGTTAAAATCCGGGGACTCCGACCCAGGACTGTGGTCCCGATAGGCGAACCGAGGGTTCGGCCTATCGTCGGGTGATAGGGAGCGCGAGCGACTGCGTCGCGGACTCCCTCCTTGCTTGGCAGCAGCAGCGGTGCGCTTGCTGGTTGCCTCGGAAGCCGCCTTGCGGACTTCCTTGCGCGAAGCGGCCTTGTCTTTCGACTTGGCCTTAGCAGTCTTCGACCTCGCGGTCTTAGACTTGGAAGGCGCCGAAGCGCCGCGGGTGCTTGCCTTCTTAGGCATCTCGGGAGGTTGACGTGGAAACCTCGGGGTGTCTTGCGTACGTGAAAAGGCTGAATGAAAGCCTTCAAGCCACAACGGTGGCTCGTCGATGGGTATCGACAAGGACAGGAAAGAGAGCGGAGCTCTCTTCCTAGCTCCTCATTGGTTGGAGGTGTTTCTAACCTAAGTGGGGGAGGATGTAACGGGGTTACATGAAAGGGGTACCCCAGAAAGGGTACCGCCTTTAGAAGTTGATATACTTCTGTGAGTATTTGTTTTAATACTCTGATGGAGTTGTGTGAGCCACACTGTGGTGTGGACCACACTACTGCCACGTAGGTTCGGTGGCTGAGGGCCAACCAATAGTTTTAAACCTACCTTTTATATGCATAATTAGCTTAAAGTATAGTTAATTAGGAGTTTGTATTACAGGCCAAATGAACCTAATTAACTATAAATAAATCAGTCTAAAATCTACTCTAAACTGGCTATTAAGTCCCCCCAGACCAGGGACTAGTGAACTGCCGTTCACTTAGAGTTTGTATACTCTTAATAGCACGCTTCCTCAAGCAAGGTGCTCGTGTGACCCCGTCACAGAACCAGCCAGCGAAGTGAACCCATGAGGACCTAGGAATGCATGTAATAACAGAGTTAGTGTAGGGAACAGTGAATGAGCGCCAAGCTCATTCCGGAATCAACAGAGGATAATAAAGTCGACCTGCTCTGGCCAAGCAAGTGTGGACTCCTCACCTTGGTGATCTCAGGAGCAAATCCCGGACACCTTGGCGATACATCGGAGTGCTTTCAAGACGTGAGCTTGGGCATCCCCACGAACGATCTTAAGACTTCCTCTGCCTAAGTGCTACCACATCCACTCTTCCAGCTCACTACTAGTGAGTTGGAAAAGTGCGACATTGTAGAACTTGAAAACGATGCAAGGACGAAACACTGCGCGCAGGATGTTACGAAGTGATACTGCGCCTGAGCGACAGCAGCTGGATGGAAACCGTCAGACTGCCGAAACCCAGCGAATCGACCGTCTGGAGGCCAGGTTGGATGAGCACCATGACGATATTCGAGCTTTTAGCAATAACATCAATGCTACTATCCTGGATATGCACGCTGGAATAAGAGCCGAGTTTGCTGATATGAACCAAACAGTGGCTGGATTAGTGCAGAGCGTGACTAACCTTGTAGAAGGGCTCAATCAAGTTAGGCAACTCGCGGAAGATGCTCAGCGTTTGGCTCGAGCAGCGAATCAACCACAACCCACAGTTCAAACACCACCACAGAGGCAAGCGGCTCCGGAGGAACCTGCATGGTCGTTTGGAATGCCAACTACACAACAGACCACGGGTATCAGGCACACAGGCCCCAGAAGCGGTGAAACCAATAACGCGACGACTCCAGTGGCTCAAAGTGATGTGAGTTCATCTCGTGGATTGAATTTGAGGAAGATGGATTCAAAGCCACCTGTTTTCGTCGGAGATATCGATGGAATAAAATTGAACAGCTTTGTTTTCCAGTTCGAGTCATATTTTCGTCAAAAAGGTTATGATCTTTTGCAGCACGATGATTTGCTTGCGCTGGAACTAAATCAGAGTGTGCAGAAGAATGCACTCATCTGGTATGAGCAGTATATGACCGACGAGAGTACACACAAGTTGTGGACTGCAATGAAGTTGGCAAAGACAGAGGAGTTTATGGAACCCAACTTCCAAGACAAATTGCGCAACCGATTGCTAACAATTAAACAGACTGGTGGGTATGTTGGCTACGTAAACAAGTTCAAAGAACTGAATCGTATCGTTCACGTTGACTCACTCACAGCGATGAATCTGTTCCTGAATGGATTATCGGATCCACAAATGAAGCGCGAAATACTGCGTAAACGGCCAAAAGACTTGAATGAAGCGATTCGGGAAGGATTTCTTGAGTGGGAACTGAAAGAAAAGACCTCCAGCAGCCACAGATCCACCGAGAACAAGTCAAAATCCAAAAATGGAGGAGCTAACACTGCGGCTGCTCAGCAGACGACTACCTTCCCTCAAGTTGCTCGTAAATCGTGGAACGGAGGTAGACCGGCAGGAAGTAACGCCAAACCAAGCAGCAACTGCAGCCATTGTGGTCGTGGTCCGCATCGAGAAGAGGACTGTTGGTTTAAATATCCTGACAAACGCCCCTTTAAAACGAACAAGAAAGTAAATTCTCTGTTTGCGCGCATGGTGGTCGCCGACAACCAGTCGACAGAGGAAACCGACCAGTTAAACGAGTAAGCTCACTCAATCTTGAGCGATTGAGTGGGCATACCCGCAAGCTCAACCGACTGAAGGGGATGCATGAGGACAGCAGGGTCTCAGGGAGTGATGAGACGACTCGACATCCTGCGTGTGACGAAAACCAGCAAAATAACAAAGAAACAGAGGATGCCGACCGACAAACAGCGAAACACAAGAAAAATGAGTCGACAATGTATACCTGCATTACAAGTGGAGATCAAGGAAGCAGATATCTTGGTCTGGAGAGTAAGCTGTGCGTAAGTAATGTTCGTTCGTTTGACTACGACTACTATTGCTTGTTGCACACAACCAGTACAATGCAGTGCGAACCCGAGGATTTAATCGTCACAAATTCCAACTTTATCGATAGTAGCGCCACGATTGATGCGATTAGCCCAGAGTTTTGCCGCAGAGCTGGTTTGGAAAAGAGAATTGTTGACCATGGAGTGGACATACCTATCACCATGGCTAACAAACAAGAGATGAAAATTAAGAAACGCACCGTCCGGTTGCACTTGTTTATTGAGTCATTCCCGCCCTACGTTGGAGACTTTCTCGTGCTACCAGTGCCAGAAAATTCTGATGTCTTGCTTGGGATGCCTTGGTTGAAAAGGGTGAACCCTGAGATTGATTGGATCGAAGAAACGATCAAGCCGCGGGATAATTCAGCGGTAGAGCTCGACGTCAAGCCCAAAGTCTCGAAGAAAAAGAAAATTAAGCCAAGGACGACTGCAATTCCACAAAGACCAGCTCTCAAGATTAATGGTCAGCGTTTTTCCGTGAGTGGGAGCACCGCTAATTCCGGTAGCCGGTACTTCCAGCATGGATATTTTTCAGCAATTAGTGGAGAAACGAAATATATCACCAGCAAACAATTTCGGCGACTACTTCGGAAGCCCAAGAGATTGAGTGCGTGTTTGTGATAAGGCCGGGGACGGAAAAAGAGCAAGTGGACAGTGGGAAGACATTCACCGAGGTAGAAGATTACGACGGATACCCGGTATACCCCGTGTTGAATCGACATCGACCAGTCTTTAAGCAGAAGCTGCCTAGCGGTTTGCCTCCAGAATCGCATGGCGTGCATGAGATGGAAGTAGATACGAACGAGCCGATATTCAGACAACAGTGGCGACAATCTCCCGCCCAAGAGGCAGAAATCCGAGCGTGGGTTGAGGAGATGCTTAAAGCAGGTTTAATTCGGCCGTCTTCGTCTCCGCATGGAGCTCCCACATTTTGTGTGAAGAAGCCCGTCGGGTGGCGAATAGTTCATGACTATCGCGCTATGAACAACCACACTGTGAGGCGAACGTTACCGATGCCCCGCAAAGATGTGATTTTCGAACGAATGCAAGGGTGTTATTGGTACAGCTGCATGGATCTACTTAGCGGCTACTACCAGTTTCGTATGCGCGATTCGGACATGGTACACAGCGTAGTCCAGACGGTAGCGGTAAACTTCGGGTCTCGGTCGGATAGAATTTCCAACGGAACCCCGTGCAATGCAAAAATACGATCGCGGTAGAGCTCCGCGACCTCCCGAGCCGTAGCAGTACCCTTACAAGTCACAAAATGCGCTCGTTTTGTTAATTGGTCCACCACAACAAGCACCGCATCACTCTTGGAGCGCGTCATAGGCAGCGATACTATAAAATCCATCGCTACATGCATCGTCTTCTACCGTAAAAATCAAGTTCATTGAACGGTACTCGCTCGATGGAAACAAATTGATGTACACTGGCCCAAATGATGAAGGTCCTCGGCTTGTTTTACCCGTCATCAACGAGATAATAAATGCAGTTCTCTTTGAGTTCCATGACGTGGAAGTATACGGGCATCCAGGCATTGAGCGGACTCTCCGGTTGGAGGAGAAACATTACCAATGGAGACACATGATGCGAAGTGTGCGTGCATACGTGAAGTCTTGCGAGACTTGTCAAAGGACAAAAGCTCGAAATACGAAGCCCCCAGGATTACTCCAAAGTCAGCCAATTCCACGTGGTAGATGGACGCATGTAGCGATGGATTTTATAGTATCGCTGTCTATGACGCGCTCCAAGAGTGATGCGGTGCTTGTTGTGGTGGACCAATTAACAAAACGAGCGCATTTTGTGACTTGTAAGGGTACTGCTACGGCTCGGGAGGTCGCGGAGCTCTACCGCGATCGTATTTTTGCATTGCACGGGGTTCCGTTGGAAATTCTATCCGACCGAGACCCGAAGTTTACCGCTACCGTCTGGACTACGCTGTGTACCATGTTGGGGACCCGTCAAAGGCTTACTACCGCTTCTCGTCATCAAGCAAATGGAGTGACGGAGCGCCTGAATCAAACGATTGAAAACTATTTGCGAGCTTTTACGAATGGAGCTTCCGATGACTGGGATTCGTACCTGTCTCTCGCAGAATTTGCATATAACTCGAGGTTCCAGCAGTCGATCTCGATGGCTCCATTTGAGGCCGATCTGGGCTATCTACCATCGACTCCTGCAACATTATTGAGCGCGCCTACTACAATCGGAGCTGAAAGGCGGCGAAGTGAGTTGGGGAAGACGTTCCTCGAGCTACAAGCCGACCGCCTAGCGACTGTACGTCGTGAGCTTCAGAGTGCCAGTGATCGTATGAGTGAATACTACGATGCTAATAGACCGGTGCAATCCTTTGATGTGGGGGAGGGGGTGCTGCTTTCGACTGAAAATTTGGCCAACTATCACGCCGGAACAACCAAGGCAAAGCTTGGAGCTCGTTGGATCGGCCCATACGCTATTGTAAGTCGGCTTGGTCATGACTATTACGAACTCAAGCTGCCGCAAGGCGTGAAATTTCACCCCGTGTTCCACACCAGCTATCTCAAGCCATACATACGCAGTAACGGCAGGGAGCAGCGAACATTCAAGGTACTGCTCCCGGATAATACTGAGGGTGAATTAGTGGAAGACATTGTGGATTTCAAGCGCACCCGCGGCAAGGCCATGTACAAGGTCAAGTGGCTCGGACAAGCCCGCTGCACATGGGAACCCCTCGCGAACTTGAAATATGTAGGCGACCTGATCAATCGCTTTCACGATCGCAAGAAATCGAGGAGGGTCTCGTCTTAGCGGAGGGAATGTCACGAGATTTTCGGGGGATCTCGCGAGCTGACTGAAATTGGACTATTCGCGGCTAGCTACTGTAAATATTACAGTAGTGTCAAGGTGATAGTTCAGCGGTTTCGAGCAACAGTAGCAGCAGTCAGTTGAAGGGTCGATGCCCTTGACAAGCAACCAAAGGAGGAACCAGCCAGCGAAGTGAACCCATGAGGACCTAGGAATGCATGTAATAACAGAGTTAGTGTAGGGAACAGTGAATGAGCGCCAAGCTCATTCCGGAATCAACAGAGGATAATAAAGTCGACCTGCTCTGGCCAAGCAAGTGTGGACTCCTCACCTTGGTGATCTCAGGAGCAAATCCCGGACACCTTGGCGATACATCGGAGTGCTTTCAAGACGTGAGCTTGGGCATCCCCACGAACGATCTTAAGACTTCCTCTGCCTAAGTGCTACCACATCCACTCTTCCAGCTCACTACTAGTGAGTTGGAAAAGTGCGACAGTAAAGGTCTCTTTGGTGGTAACCTTTCTTGGGTCACGTTGGTTCTATCTTATATATTACAAGTTCTTCAGCGGTGGCAAAATCATCGTTCAGAGATACTCAACTTGTGGAATATACTGCGGTGTATTACTCGCCGACACATATGGAGTCAGTGCAACCGCCTTTGCTTTGAAAACAAATAGCTGAATGGACCCTTTACAACAATCGCTACAATTTACAGTATGTATAGCTCTCACTACAGACGTCTACTTCGTTACACTAAAAACGATAACAACAACATTTATACGGTCCACGGAACATCTAGGGGACTATATACGACGCAATGAAGAACACTTCCGAGTTCGACATGTTCAACTCCATCTCACGTACCGCACAGGAGTAATCTTCCAGACACTCACAGACTAAGAAATATACATAGCAAATTGAGAAGGTATCATAATCGGTAATTGAATCACTTCCTTCCTTCCTTTCGACTGCTTGTAGAGAGTTTGCGTCCCCTCCCATCGATGCCTTCCTCACTCCACAAAGTACCATAAGGCTCATCGGAGAGCTATTGAACTCCATAAAATAAAAACTTCCTTGCGAAAAATACTGTATTAAGGTATTTAAGGTCGTTTGTTTTGTCAGTTGTGCTCGATCACATTCCATCATTTTGTTTGATAGTGCTGTTGTTCACGCGCCAGGAAAATACATTTGAGAACGCATGAAAACGTATAGACAAGGGCTTTTGTATCCGCTGCAACTGCTGCATGGCTTTAATTGTGAAGTTGACGTGTATTATAGTCACTTATTCTCGGAATCGATTGACACTTGTTACGTACGTGCTGAAAGAGTGAGTTCACCATTGATAACTAAGAACCCATTTGACGTAGCTCTCAGTTTTCGTTGAGGTGCTTCAAGTACTTGTTGTAGATCCAGAGGCGATCCGTGTGCGTCGAGATATCCAATTTCTTATAGATAAACTTACCGGAGTAGCCCTTGCTGGCCCATTTCTCAAACTTGTGGAGCGTGTTTCCATCCAGGAGGTCGTTTAAGGCTTGTCGACTCAGTCTCTCTTCTTCACCGTCTCGATAGCCGCACAGAAGCCACTTGCCTTTGACACCACCCTGCGCAGTATTAAGCGCATCGATTCCCCCCTCCAACTCCTTAGTAGGAATTGAGGCTGACTCGCTGTTGGTCGCTGCTGTGCCAGTGATGACCACCATGGCAGCAAGAATGACAAAACTCAATCGCATGATGCAGACTTTCTTGGAAATTAGGGAGTTGGCGGCTTGAGGGTTGGAGGGCGAAATGGGAAATGGGGGTATAGCAGTCGTGCACGAGTGAAAGTTGTGGCAATCGCACACGAGTAAACGATCTTCACAAGAACTGTATCATGTACAAGAGCTATTCCAAAAGTGCAACTGACACGATGTGACTCTGGATTTTTCCGAGTCCCGCCCAAACGGGTCCTGATTGGTGGATCAGAAGGCCAGTTTCGTGTGACAAGTGGATGACAAATGGGTTGTGGAAAGTGATTGGAGTGTGGGAAGGCCATGGAGGGCCCAGGTATCCCAAACGTAAGAGAACCCAGACGAAGGAGTCTGGATGGTACCAAGTTCCCGACGACAGGTTATGCTCAAAAGGCGCGGAAGAGCTCTCAACTAAGCATAGTTGATCGAGCCACCTAGTCTTGACATGGCCTCACACTCATACGAGTACATGAAGACAATGAGTCCCCATTGAAGATCATCAAACACTACTGTCACCAAGCGTAAGGCCAAGATGGTCCAAGAGAGAGATGAAGTCTGAACGAAGATGTCTGGACGTACCAAGTCTAGATGAAGAGACTCATCATAGCTACACCAAGTCAGCCGACGAAGATCTGCTTTCTGTGCAAGGAAGTATTGAAGAACAGTCGAAGAAGAACCATCAGTCAACCAGAACCAAGAGTCGACAGATCCCAAGATCAAGCAACCACACATCAATGATGACGCAGACGAAGACACACTGAATGTGAAAACACTCATCAATGATGACGCAAGCGAAGGTATACTGAAAGTAAGTCTAAAGTGTGCATGCATGCATTACAGCTAGACCAAAGATAGGACAGATAACATATAATCAGAGTTCGTTTTACCGAGAAACCCACAAGCGACCCGGACAAGCCTGCCTGAAGAAGTATACCAGGAGGCCCGGTTAGGTGTTGGTGTGAAGGCGCGTGTGGCAAGGCATCCAACGTGGAGCTCTCGTAAGTATTCTAGGCCACATTGGGTTGGGGACCGGGTGTGGCTAACCACACATTCGGAGTGAACCGCCCATTCCATATCTTAGTTGCGGTGTCTCTCCGAAAGGGGTCCCGCATTTCATATTCTCAACCGATTACCTTTTGCGTTGTTGTATCAGTCTCAACGTAAGAGTTTGAACGAAAGTACTGTTGAGTGAAGGGATTGTATTGCTTACGTTAATTTCTCCTATATTGGGAGTGGTGCGCGTTTAGAAGAAGGTTGGCCGGGATTGACTAGTATCCCGGAACTGCGACCAGTCGACTAGTGAAGTGACCGACCTTTCCACGGTCCGAAAGAATAAGGAAAGGCTGCATATTGTATATAACTCTGATTAGTTGTTTATTGTTTATATCTGGTTAACTGCTGTGGAGGCTACGTATTAAGAAGTTACGTTCGGCCCTGCGACCAAGACCTACATCTAGAAGACAACTCACCTGCGGTGCATTTCCCTGGTTACGAAGACAAACGAACCTATAGGGATTGACACAAGGACACACGCCACCTCGGTTGAAGTAATTTAGCCGAGGTTGTTCTAGTTGGAATACCCCAAACGGAGTTCCCATCTGGAACGCGTACTATACACCTGGACGATTCAGGCGTTCACCCGCCTCGTCACAGCTGGTGCGCGTGCCCGATACGAACCAGGGATTTCACCGCGAGTTGTTTATATTTTGAAGTCTAGGTTACTGGGTGTACTAACTCCTTAACCAGTGTCTATGGCAGCTGGAAGAGGTGCAAGCACACGTGGGGGACGCGGAGGTCGCGAGCGCGTGGAGGCGTCGCGACAGTCCCGGAGGGTCCAGGGCTGCCACCGCCCGAGCAGGAGTCGCTGGAAGAGGTTGAGCGATCTGCGAGGAAGGCAAACGCTGCGAAGCGTCAGGCAGCCTTGGAAGCGAAGCGGGTTTTGGCGGAGACCCAGACGGCCGTTCAAGACGACGCGCACCAAGTGTCGGCGGACGGAGAGTCTGAGTCCAAGTCGAAGGCTGCTGAGGGTGAGTCCGGTCTGGATGAGCCCGATCAGGCGTCTGTGGGAGGCGCCAATGTGGAAGAGCCCCGGGTGGAGGGTCGAGTTTCGGACTCCTCACCGCCCGTTCAAGATGTGTCGCTGCCGTCGGTTCCGGAAGAGATGACTGTCCGAGGTGCGGAAGCATATGCGGAGCAGACAAGAGACCAGCCGGAGGAGCGAGTGTCGCGGGAGTACGCTGCTTCACAAGTCGCCCGGTGGGAGCAGAGCAGTCCGGACATATTTCGCCGCCGAGTGTCGAGTACACTTGGCCAGAAGTTCTCCGGACTCGCTTGCGTGGATGAATGCTGCGCTCACTACGTCGAAGTATTTGGCTGCGCGAACTGCGGCTGAGGATGTAGCTCGTCCGTGGGTCGAAGAGATGGCCCCAGTCCGTCGGGATCTGGCCACCGCTCAGGACCTCGCTGGAGCCCAAGTTCCATTCGGGATGCTCTCGCCCAGGGAATGTGTCGCTATCCTTCAGACGCTGCTATCTCAAGCGGGTTTCCAATTCCGGAATCTGATCCCGAATGGTTCCAAGCTCAAGCGTCCAAGGTCTCACCGGAAGCCGTGCAAAGTCTGGCTACAGACCTGCAGCGATTGCTCGCTGCCGAACTTGTCGAATGGCGTTTGTTGGCTGAAGGTGCGACGTTTAGTGTCCAACTGGCATCGGAAGACCAAGCGAGGACGGAAGGTGTACCAGTGTTGGAGTACCATGCGGAGGATGAAGACGGAGATCTATTGATGTCTGATATTGCCGTCCTTGGGCGGACCTATATCCTGCGATTGAGGACGGCCGGTCTTCGATCCGTACGCAGTCCAAGCGGGTCGTCCATCGGAGAGCCGTCGTCCAAGCGTCCGCAACATCATCCACCACGACCTGAGGATTTGCTCGCGTCACTCCCGTCGCAGTTGCCATCGTCAGAAACGTCCACACGAGACGACGCATCTAGAGGAACGACTTCGGACCCTGTCCCGAGTTTGGTCGGTGCCTCAGATGTGTCGTCCCTAGAAGTGTCGTCCGGATCGGCCGGATCGTATGTGTCCAGGAACAGCTCGTCGTCGTCCGCGGCGTCAGCATTCGGACACAGCGCGCTGACTCACATGCCGTCGGTTGGGTATGGGGCGATGGCGATGACCGTCCAAGGTCCGAGTGTGTCCGCCGTCGAGGTGGAGAGACTGGTTTCCAGTTGATTCACCAGGAGACCTCAGGACTCGTCACTCTTCCTGACCAACAAGATGTCACCATGACGGAGGTTGCTTCGGAAGCGAGTGCACGGCCGTCTAGGTCACTTGATTCCAAGCGCAGCCGGAGGTCACACCGAGGGTCCAGACGGAGGGCGTCACTTGGTGAGTCGGATGAAGAGTCCAGCCTCGGTGGTTACAGCCGCCGTCAGAGTTCGCATCGAGGTTCGTCCAGACGCATGTCGAGACGCCACTCCCAGTCGAGCTATTCTAGCCGATCTGGGAGGTCCCATCAATCAGGCTCTTCGATGTCGTCTGGAGCAGCGGAGGCTGTTGTGTCCACGCTTCACCAAGTCCAGCAGTTGACCGCCGCCATGGCCCGACTGGATGAGAAGGTCTCCGCCGGCCATCCACCAAGTCAAAGTGGCCAACTTCAGCGCGAGTTGGATGAGGCCAAACGGGAAGCACTGGATGCCGAACGCCGAGCCCGGGACGCGGAGCGACGTCTGCATGAGAGTGCTCTTCGGACGACCGCTCCGGACTTGACCTCTCCGGCGTCATGGCCGCTATCCAGGCTGCAGTCCACAGGCCGCGAAGGCTGAACGCGAGCGCACGGAGGCCGCCGCCGCGCAGAACTTGCAGCAGCGGCAGGCCGAAGCAGACGCGAAGCTCGAAGCCGAGCGCGCCGCTTGGACGGCGCAAGCCCAACAAGGGCCTGGACGTGGAGCGGAAGCTCAAGGCGTTGGAGATCGTGCGGGAAGAAGAGCGTGTCACCGCCCGGAACATCCAAGAATTCCAAGCGGGACAGATCCGTGACTTACGCGCGTCATCAGCCCAAGTCCAATCGGATTACGCAACGGCTGACCCTAAACCAGCAACACCACGCAAGCAAACAGTGGCGACCCTAAACGGGCAACCATGTCTCAGAGCGTAATCATGGGAAAGGGCACTGGCGACCAGTCACAATCTGGGTTGAAGAACGTTCCGAGAACAGTCCTCGATCAGTTGCGTGCGACACTGCCAGAGGCTGACTTCGCTCGAATTGCTGGGACCGTAGCGCCGAAGGAAATTAAGAGACCGAGCCTCATGCCAGCACCGCTGCTACCGGAGCGCGAGGACGCAGGGGCGAACCAAAGTACCCCCAATCTGCGGGGAAGACGCTTACGAGAAGGAGTGGAAAGAAGCACCAGCCTCAAGCGGAAGAATCGCCCACATAAGCGGACACACCAGAGTAATGACCCGTCACTCGAGTGGCCAGTTCAAGCTCGGAGTCAGAGGCCGACAGCAGCTCAAGCAGCAGTTCGGGTGATGAGCTAGGCGAGGAAGTCAAGTCATCA
>VOQZ01000687.1:0-39993 GCA_008079305.1 Phytophthora palmivora
GCGCGCGTACGCCAAGATGCGCGTGGGCTCGTACCTCACAAGCCCGTTCAACAATGCGCCCCGTGAACGGCAACGTACATGTGGACGGCCGACGAGTGGCGCGAGGTGATCACGAGAATCCAAGAGATCACGATGGAGGAGACGGTTGGCCACCCGATGGTGTACGGTGTCGACTCCGTGCACGGCGCCATCTTCGTGAAGGACGCGGTGCTGTTCGGCCAGCAGATCAACGGTGGCGCATCGTTCAACCCCGACCTCGTGTACGAGCAGGGTCGCATCACCGGTCGCGACACGGAGGCATCGGGTGTGCCCTGGGTGTTCGGCCCCATTCTCGGCATCTCGCGCAACCCGTTGTGGGCACGAACCTTCGAGACGTTCGGCGAGGATCCACACCTGAACTCCGTCATGGGAGACGCCATCATCCGCGGCTTGCAGAGCAACAACCACACCGCAGCGCGTGCATGAAGCACTGGATCGTTTATCCAAAGACTCCGTCCGGTCACGACAAGACGCCGTGACGGTGTCGGACTACGACATGATGAACTACTTCTTCCCGCCTTCAAGGCCGCCGTGGACGCCGGTTGATCAGTGCCATGGAAAACTACATCTCCATCAACGGCGTGCCTACCGTCTCGAACGCCAAGCTCATGAACGCGCTGCTGCGCGACGACCTGGGCTTCAACGGCATGATGGTCACGGACTACGCCGAGATCAACCAGCTCACGGACTTCCACCGCACCGCGCGCAATGAAACCGAGGCCACGCGCATCTCTCTCACGCGCGCGTCCGTGGACATGAGCATGGTGGCACAGGACACGAGCTTCTACAACGGCACAAAGGCATTGTTGGAACAGAGTCCGCAGTTCCGCGAGCGTCTCAAAGAGTCTGCGCGTCGTGTGGTCAAGATGAAGCTGCAGTTGGGTCTGTACGAGACACCTGTGCCCGGCGAGGAGAACCTCGCGCTTATTGGAAACGACGACGACATCTCGGCTGCTCTGGAGCTGGCTCGCGAGTCTATCGTGCTGCTCCAGAACAACGACAGCACGCTTCCGATCAAGGAGGACGCGTCGGTGTTCCTCACGGGCTTCACCGCCGACAACATTGGTCGTATGTGCGGTGGATGGACGATCGCCTGGCAAGGCTACAGTGACCAGGACCACCTGCTCACGAAGGGCATCACGGTCAAGTCGGCAATGGAGACGCTGGTCGGCAATGACAGCTTCAGCTTCTTCAACGGTCTGTACCCGAACGGCTCGTACTCAGAGGCGGACCTGGCTACGGCTAAGGAGATGGCCAGCAAGGCCGAGTACACAATTGCCGTGATTGGTGAGGATACGTACGCCGAGAAACCCGGTGACATCGACGACCTGGCGTTGCCCGCTGGTCAGATCGAATACGTGAAGGAGCTGGCCTCCACGGGTTCCAAGGTGATCCTGGTGCTGTTCGAAGGCCGTCCGCGTCTGCTGGGTGATCTGCCCGAGAACGTACACGCTGTGGTGAACGGCCTGTTGGCATGCGAACTCGGCGGTCAGGCCATGGCCGAGATCATCTACGGCAAGGTGAACCCGAGCGGCCGTATGCCGATCACATATCCCAAGGACCAAGCCAACATCCAGATGACGTACAACCACCCCGTGACAAGCATGTGCCAAACGCAGGAGTCGGACAGCGCCTACTACTGCGAAAACCAATGGGACTTCGGCACCGGTCTCAGCTACACCGAGTTCAGCTACTCGGACGTGCGTCTGAGCCGCACCGTCGTCGAGTCCGCATCAGAGAACGTCGTGGTGTCCGTGGACGTGACGAACTCGGGCAGCGTGGCCGGCAAGGAAACTGTCATGCTGTTCCTCATCCAGCCGTACAACTCGCTGAACGTGCCGGAGATGAAGCAGCTCAAGAAGTTCTCCAAGATCAGTCTTGAGCCCGGTCAGACGCAGAACGTCAACTTCACCTTGACGGCCGACGACTGGAGTGTGTACTACCCGCAGGTAGGTCATGGCCTCAAGAAGGTGGCCGAGGACTGCGAGTTCGTGGTGGCCATCAAACCCGAGACGGACTGCGACGTGTACAACTCGACGGCGCCGGCCAACCCGCTGTGCGCCACCTTTTCGCTCAACACGGGCGAGTACCCGTTCGGAACGTTCGAGGAGCCATGGTAAGGAAGTCGAGCACTAGACAATTGGCCGACGCACCATATTCCTTGGCTGCATTGACGTAGTTGTAGCTTACTAGATTGCCTTATGTTCTTCGTGGTAGTGATGCCATCAATGATGGCATATATATACTGGTATGGAGCCATAGGATAAGTTGTTCTTTTATGAAATTTGTGCTGCTGCCCAAGAAAATATTTTCAGCACTACTGTAGAAAGTGATGTCGTCACTAAAATGACGCTTTAAGGCATGTGGAAATAATGTCAACACTCGGTATTCGCAAGTCAATGATTTAATCGGTATGTAGCAACATTTCGTCTCCATTATAGTAGACAGTGTCGACGCTAACGCCGGTAAGATCGTAGATGACTTTTCCGTCTTCAAAAATACAGATAATACCAAAGCTTTCGTGTAACTCTAGGAAGTTAAACATCAGCCATGAGTGTGCAATCGTACGGTAATATGCTTCTCCTCCTGTGTTTTGAGCGCAGGTACACAATGTACGTAGTTACTATGGTAAAAAAATAATTGCATTGCATTTAACCACATTGTACGAGTTCCGGCCAAGTGAGTTCCAAGGCATTAACTCGTCGAAGTAACTTCAATTTACCGGTGTATTCGTTGTGTTCACCAACTACTACCACAGGTAGGAGCACAACTTGATGTGGACGCAATAGTGACTGATAATATGCTAATTCAGTTGACCGATCTCTCCCAAGAAGAGTGCGTAAATAAACAATAGGGTCGCTCATCAGCACAGCATTCATGAATGCCACATTTGCCTCGACATCGTCAGAGCGTCCATGCAGACATTTCATTTGATGTTGTATATACCGAAACGTATTGACGTGCATCCGCGCTGACGGAGCATTATACTTGTGTTTGTGGATTTGGCGCTGTAGCTCTTCGATTTCAACATGCACCGAACGAAAACTGGCAGTGAAAGGCACTACTCTGCCGTCACCCATTACTAGTTTCTCTAATCGCAGTTTGCGTGTGTGAAGCTGTTGTAGCTGCTGTTGTTGCCGTCTCGTTGCTGCATCTCATCACGGATGCAGAAAAAATCACTTGTCCAATGTACGCACATGCTTACGGTAGGCCACAAGACCCCTGCCGAATATGGTACAGGTGTCGGAGCAAGCACAAACCAATGGGAGTATTGGTTCTTGCCCCCATCACGATGGTTTGCCATCCAGTTTACCCAAACTACCCGCGTGGCCCACGCCCCAGCGACAACGAATGTCAGACAAATGAGAAATTTCAGGTCAATAACTACCCCACCTAACAGTATGCTCCCAGTTCCTCGATGAGTAAAGCTGTACTGATACTTGGTTGGTACCCATGCACGACCTATATTATCAGGAAGCACCATCATACTCAATATTTTCGACGATCGGAACGACGTTGAGCGATATTGAGCGATCAAAGTGATACTAGAGAAAACACTCAGTAAAAACTCTGGCACGCCAATAATTCCGTTGTTCAACTGGTTACTACGAGCTAGCCAGCGTGATGTCGTTGCACTCACGACTACGTGCCATATCAGTGCATATATCCACACATTTCGCATCTGGACCACCGCATAGGAGATAAAAGACTCGAGATGAATATCTAACACACCACCTTGCGAGAAAAAGTGGCTCTCCAGTACGTCATAAGTAAACGGGGCGTCTAGTAGATGAGCAAAAACATAACAAGTCACCGGAAACGGGCTACCAAAAACGACACACTGTGTTGGTACTTTCATGAACAAATGGCGTGCTTTACGTGCACGAGTCCAAGCCGACATTTTCTTCTGTGACTTTGCAGTGCCATGAACAAAATAGCAGCTCAACATCAATCCAACACCACGAAGCAAGAAATACCCTTGACCAATTATTCTTAGGGCTGCCACCACTTTATACCACTGCACCACATCAGAAATTAGAAGCCCGTTTCGTAGCGATAGTCTTCCACGAACACAGTTTCACAAGCGCTGTCTATACATTTTCGTGCGCGGATGACCGTACTCACGTCCGATCTTCGAAACCCTAGCGAAGTTAGCCCACCTCGGCAGACTTGCATATCCTCTTGGCTTTCCAAAAACGTCAAATCGACTGTTGAGTTAGGAAACCGAGCCTGCACGGCATGAATACGTTCCATAGTGTGTACGTACAGGCGCCCAGCACTTCTGCCCTCGAGATCGGTTGCAGCGCATGATCGGTCAAAATTTGTCCAAAGTTCGTTGCAAAATCGTGGAATACGAGTCTTACTACCGACGGCAGGAAAACAGAGCGAACGAGCATTTGTCTGCGCCAGGAGCGCAGGTGGGTAGTACAGTACCTGGTTGGTGCGCCAGTTAATGTTAATAAACCATGTTGGGAGTATGAACTGGTGAAGCCGATCAATATACTCATTTTCAGAACGCAGCGTGAGTCCTAGTGGACCAAAATGTACAGGTCGCTTCAAATTATCGCCCATTTTTGCCACTGTGTTCACGAAAGAATCTATCATTTTAAACGCTATATCACCGCCGAAAGTGTTGTCGGGGCAATGGTTTGTATAGAAAAAACATTCAGGGAAGTCTGGTGATGCCAGATAACTTGCAAATGCACGCCATGTGATAGAAGTTGAATCATGTTTGTAGCTCCATACACGTGCAGTAGTGACACCGCTGGAAGCTTCATCTTGGGTTGATGAAAACACTGAATAATTCCAGGACGTTCCAAAACTCACCACTTCGTCAGGTTGGAGTGAGGGATATACTTCTTGAAGGTTTGATACACCAACACCCGACCGAAGGACATCCGAGAAAACAAGAGCAAGAGACACAGTTCCGATAAAGAAGCGAATCCATGAAAACGGGAGATCCCGTTCAAATACTTTCTCACGAGCAGCTAGTTGCCGGGTATGTGTTCTTTCAATAAGCGCATCAGGAGATATTGCTTTTTTTGAGTTCAACATATTTCTTTCAGCATGGCGAGAAGCCCACTTGGACAAAGCCACAAGTGCGCGAATACCATCACCTCGAGTCGGTGCCACTCGAACAGGGGACATGTCAACTCGGAATGTAAGTCAGATGAAGCAAAGCCTGACGATTGCTGTTCCCATACAAACACGACAGCGTAAAGTGCTCCGTTGCATCAGTCCTACTTGGATAACTATAAATATGATTCACCATATGAAAGATGTATCGTCCATGCAAGCAAGGTCCGTTTCGTTCGTAACCAGAACTTCATACTTTGTCGCCATAGCCAATTCGGCATCTTTACTCTTCGTTGGTGTAAGTTCTTCTGCTAAGGTCCACAAGACCAACGCTTATCTCTTAAGTGTACGCTGTTTCTCCGCATGGACAACAATTTTCTCGTCCCGAGATAATCCCTTTCGCTTACGCACAGCCTCAATATAGCGCCGCACATAGTTGTGCTCGTAAACTCGTTCACCGTAGTCTTCACGCTCTTCTTCAGTCTGCGGCTGGAAGAACGGATCCATATCAATGATACTCCAGTGCGAGAAAATGAGTTGAGGGTTGCTCGCAGCCCCTGACGTCTGGATCAACAGGTCTGTCGCAAATCCGAAGCTTTCTACAACAGGTAAGTGAGCCTTCACTGTGAAAAGGGCTGTGCCATCTGACAACTCCTCTGAATAAATATCACCGCGACGTTTTGAGATCACACTGTACAGCTTGCCAAGCTGTTCAGCCTGGCACTGCACAGTACACTCATAAACAGCTTCTACCAAGCGCACAGGCTGCTTAACAAATGACATGAGGCATGTGGTTCGCATAGTTGAAATCACTTGTCCACTGAGGGGTCCATACTTGCTTGTCTCAGCTTTCTCCTCCTCCAACTTGTCCTCATCACATTGTATTCGTGGAAAACAACATCTTCAATGATGAATGCTACTCCCCACACAGGTTCGTCACATAGAGGTCCAGCTGATGAGGCCATCTGAAAACCAGTTACAATACTGTTCTCCAACTTCTTGATTTTCTCGACTTTATCGGAATTCTGTATGCCGGCAGCTGAGTTAGATGGGAATAAGCAGTCATTTGTATGGTAGCCTGAGATATTGTTGATCAGCATATTCGGACCAATTCGCCGAGGGCCACAACTCCAAATCTGGTTAAGAGGCAACGTTTTCAGGAACGTGTTTTCACTTGCTTGAAGTGACTTTCCCAGCTTTTTCTTGAAAGCTGAAACGTCCTCTGCAGCAGCTTCAACATCCACGGCTGCATCCTTGTCATCTGAGTCATCAGTTTTCTTCATACTATGTGCAACGCGTTTTAGTAGAGGCGCACTCTCTTCCAAGAGCTTCGCTGTCTCTAGAGGCAGCGGAAGTGCTCGCAGTTTCAGTGTCAAAGTTCCATCGGGAGTTGTGCCCAATGCAATTTTTGGGTCTTGAATGTCAACGGAGGTGTTGGCGCCCTCATTATCAGATGACTCGGCTTTAGCTGTGTCTGGGTTAAGAAGATCCTTAAACACGATATTCTCCTGGAACGAAGAGATTGTTCCATCAACAACGCTTTCTCGGAATCCAACTAAAGGCTCAGAGACCTGAACAGCGACCTTGGCAAAGCGTTCCTTTAGATCTTTTATGCATCGTTCCAGGTGAAGCTCTCCCAGTGCCACAATGACATGTTCTCCTGTCTCCTGTACATGGACCTCAACAGTAGGATCAGATCGATACAACCGCTGAAGACCAGCCTCCAGCGCACCAAAATTACGTGGGTCCTCTGGCTCTACAGCGACACGGACAATTGGCTTTGCTTGATACGGCATTTTCGTCAACGAAGGACACGCCAGCGTAGATGACAACGTCGCTGTCTTCAAAACGTGTTCCTGTAGACCAACAATGCCAACGATATTTCCAGCGGGTACACGGTCCAGCTTATGCAAATCGCGCCCCATCATCATGTAAGTCTTGATCAAGCCACTGTCAATGCGGGCAACATGTTTCACGGTGTTCGGGTCAATTGCATTAACATCTACATCTCCGGATACACCCTGAAACTTCGGGTCCATCACATACACAGCCTGGCCTTCTCGAAGAACGCCAGAGTAGACGCGTCCCACACCAACATAGACCTCGTCAGTGGTAGCATATCCCGACTGATGATAATCGGACAGCACATTTGCTTCAACCGAAATGACTTTGCAAATGTAAATAACAAGAGGTGCGTTCTCTGAGGTCTGACAAGATTTCAGCGAGCGAAAGACCTGCTCATGCTGCGGCGATTTTTGAGCTGTTCTGAAGAAATTGTGCATAGCTTTTCTGCGCGTTTAACTTGAGCAGTTACTGGGCTCGGTAGAACGCGAGTGACCATCTTCAGTACCGTAGTAGACAACGGCAGCCACTTGCGCATGACAGCTTGTGTTGCATTTTTACGATCCGTTTGCTTAAGTTCTCGGTCGGTGACCAATTTCGCAACACGAAGCTGGCGTGTTAATTTACGTAGCGCCTCCAAGTCACCATCAGATTGAACGGGCTTTGCCATGGTGGTGTATGTCGTCCAAATCAAGTCGAGAATAAACGAACAGAACATCGTCTGGCTGTTTGAGGTTGGTGGCTTGGTCACGATCTTTTTTGTCTTGCCATTGTAATAATACTCTCCCCACAGCGCTTGACGCATGGCACGTACTGGCAGCTCCAATTTCTTTGCATAAAACGCTGCAAAGTATCCAATTCCGAACGCCCATCCATCCGTAGCGCTAGCAAAGATCACATTGCCATTTGACGGCGAGAAGAGCATTTCATTCTCCAGCTGTTCAGTCTCCTTTGAGATTGCTTCATCATCCAGTGCAAACTCAATCTTGTCAGCAGTAACTTCATCCACCTTCTCATCACCTGCTTCCTGGTCATATTTCTCCAGTACATCCATCCTGATCATTGAACTGAGCACAGCATTAGCTTGTTCCAAGATGCGATTGAGTCTCTGATAAGCCTCCATAGGCGAAAATTGCAGCTCAAAGATAAGTCGATCCATCTTATTGATCACAAGACAAGGACGAATGCCTTCCTTCCAAGCTTGACGAATCACAGCGTGCGTCTGAGCACAGACTCCCTCTACTGCATCAATAAGCACCAAAGCTCCGTCACAAAGTCTCACAGCAGTGGACACATCAAAGGAAAAGTCCACGTGACCTGGAGAGTCCACGAGATTGATGAGATATGGCGCTTCTGGCTCCTTCTCCGCTACAGGCTCTGGTTGATAGACTAAAGAGATGGCACTGGACTTCATGGTAATGCCACGCACTTGTTCCTCCTCTGTATTATCGAGATATCGCACCTGTTACACAAGTAGTTTACCGCATGGGTACATTTTAGTTTACCATATGGATACATTTCAGAGGGATAATAGTTTACCTTGCCTGCAAGTCGCTCGGAGATGATCCCATTGGCCGATACGAGGCTGTCGCTGAGCGTCGTCTTGCCGTGGTCCACATGCGCCAAGATGCAAATGTTGCGGATGCGCTCAGGCGCGTGTTGCAGCGCCCCCAGTAGCTCTGGCGTCACGCGGGTGGCCATGGTCAAGATAAAGAGTGAATGGTTGCGGAATGGAGAAAATGTGTGGTGTGGTGGACATGAACTTGAGGTGAGTGATGGTCGTTGAAGCTAAACTACTCAAGAGAATAAAACGATTTTTTCAATCGAACGCATGTTATATTCAAATGGCAGCAGTTGCTCAGTTTACAGCGAAAGCATTGGAATAAAAGGGCCAAGTCGATGACGTCGCCTTTGTGCTGGTCACACAGTTAGTACCACTTCTTCTGGCAACGCTTGACGTTCTGGCCATCGTCCGACCAGCGGCATTCGTAGTTCGAGTCGGCACAGCACGTGCTGCCAGTCCAGTTCTGGCCGTCACATTGGGATTCATTGGTGATGGTGCACCAACCTTTATCATGTTCCTTGTGGTGGTGGTGGTGCTTCTTGTTGGTGCAGCGGAAGTCCGAGCCATTGGCAACGCACTTCTGGTTGCTCGGGCACTTGTCATACATCCAACATTGGTGCCGTCGTTCTGGCCACAGAGTTCACCAGCAGGTAGTGTGCCAGGTTTACATTGTGAGTAGTAGTTGGAGTATCGGACGCAGACACTGGTCGGGTTGGAGCACTTCTTTCCACCAGTGCAGTCACCCCAGTCGCCCACAGAACCACCACCACCAGTTCCGGGATTTCCAGTGGAACCGCCCGACTTCTTCTTCTGGCAGCGCTGCACGTTCTGGCCGTCATCCGACCAGCGGCACTCGTAGTTCGGGTCGGCGCAGCACGTGCTGCCCGTCCAGTTCTGGCCGTTGCATTGCGACTCGTTCGTGATGGTGCATGAGTCTTTTCCGTGGATTCGGAGGTGGATAGATGCTTGCTCAGCGGCGTTCACAGCTGAAAGGGCGAGTACGGCAGTGAGGGCGAAGAACTTCATCTTGGAGCTCGAGACTTGAGAATTGCGGTGCAAATTGCGAAGTGAGACTCCTGTTCCGCCGATAAGCTCAAGACTTGAGTTCATCAACCTGAGTTGGAGAGGATCGCAACCCATTGCAACTGCACACGACCATTGGGTTGACCTGAGTCGAAAGATATTGGATATGCTCTTGACGCTTCGAATATTCATCAAACGTGAGTTGCATGCTATGTTGCAGTGGGCACTAAATAAATCTAAAGCTGTATGCTATTGTGAATGCTACACGCATCGACAGTAGTATGTATGTAACAGGCCTTTCAAGTTTCAACACATCCAGATATATTCATGCTAGAGACTGATCAAAAGCTACGCTCTGTCAATGTCTCTGCAACAGCTACATGAGAGGAGCAGAGCAAGTGAAGAGGACAGGGCCAACGGTGGCCGCGTTATACTTACGCGCGGCGCTGACGACGGTGGTGGTGGTGGCGACGCTTCTTGGCTTTGGTGCAGCGATAGTCCGTACCTTTGTGCTCGCAGCTCTCGCCACTCGTGCAGTACGGGTAGTACCACACATTGACGCCGTCATCTTGGCCGCAGAGCTCTCCTGGAGGAAGCGTGTAGGGCTTGCACTGGGCGTAGTCTTTCGAGTGAGAGACGCAATAACTCGAGGGGTTCGAGCAGCCAACGTCAAGGCGGGTGCAGTCGCCCCAATCGCCCACGTAGCTCGTGTACTCGACGTCGTCACTGTTGCTGTAGTCCTCACCATAGCTGTAGTCCTCACCATAGCTGTAGTCCTCACCATAGCTGTAGTCCTCGCCATAGCTATCGTCGTCATTGTAGCTATGGTCGTCATCATTGTAGCTATGATCGTCGTCATTGTAGCTATCTTCCGAATCGTAGGAATCCGAGTAACCTCCCTCTTTGATCTTCTGGCAGCGCTTGACGTTCTGGCCATCATCCGACCAGCGGCACTCATAGCTTGGATCAGCGCAGCACTTGCTGCCAGTCCAGTTCTGGCCATCACATTGGGACTCATTGGTGATGGTGCAGGACTCATCCTTCTTTGCGCTCTTCTTGTTGATCTTGTTGGTGCAGCGGAAGTCTGAGCCATTGGCAGCGCACTTCTGGTTGCTCGGACACTTGTCATACTTCCAGACATTGGTGCCGTCGTTCTGACCGCAGAGTTCACCGGCAGGCAAGGTAGCAGGCTTGCACTGCGAGTAGTAGTTGGAGTGTTTAACACAGACACTGGTTGGGTTCTTGCACTTCTTTCCACCAGTGCAGTCACCCCAGTCGCCCACAGAACCACCACCACCAGTTCCGGGATTTCCAGTGGAACCGCCCGACTTCTTCTTCTGGCAGCGCTGCACGTTCTGGCCGTCATCCGACCAGCGGCACTCGTAGTTCGGGTCGGCGCAGCACGTGCTGCCCGTCCAGTTCTGGCCGTTGCATTGCGACTCGTTCGTGATGGTGCACGAGCCCTTGTCGTGGACGCGGAGGTGGATGGACGCCTCCTCGGTGGCCTCCACAGCCGACAGCGCGACGATTGCAGCGAGCGAAAGGATCTTCATCTTGAGTTGGAGTTGTCGACGCTTGAGCTCGAGACCGCAAATTGAAAAGTGAGCTGAAGATCGCAACGCTTCACGCTGTTCGAAGGGTGCAAATCATTTGCATGCCAAGTTGAAGTAGTTGCTCCGAATACCACAGAAGTTTTCACGAAAACACACAGGAGGGTTTACTTACACACATTATTTTGCGAAGTACGGTGAGCTCTTGGTTCGTCAAGCGAATCTAGCCGTTGCAACGCATGGGTTGACTTAGTTGCATGAGTTGGGTGTATTGAATACACCCAACTATACAGAAAACACTATATTCTCACCGCAGCTTTATCACTGATACTAATTTATCAGCCAAGTTGCCAACGTTGTTGTTGCATGCATGCAGTAATGCAGGAAGTAACTGCGTGTATTGTCGATACTCAAGTGTTACTATGCTTCAAAGCATTTGCGCTACCAACTTCATGAGCTGATCACTAAACGTCTCAAGTGAAAAAAGAGCAAATGCTCGCTCCTTGCCTGCTTGGCCCATGCATTCTGCGCGCACACTGTTTGCCGATCCCAGTAGTTGCAGCATTGCACCGGCAAAAGACTGGGGCGAACTCTCACATAGAAACCCTGTTTTGCCATTTTCCACTGTCTCCATTGGGCCTCCGTTATTCACAGCAATTACAGGAGTTCCAAATGTCATCGCTTCAACAGGTACAATTCCAAAATGCTCATTACTCGGTGTATACAGCACAGCTTGGGCAGTGGCGAGAAGCTCCTTTTTGGCGACATCAGTCACAGATGTGCAAAACTCGATATGGTTTTCAAATCTATTTGCAGCTGCTTCGGTTTGAAGCTCGCGAAGGTGGTCGTGGTTCTCCACGTTATTCGGGTCATACCCTCCTGCGATCACCAACTTGACATCTTGAAACTCGGATGGCGATAGCGTCTGTTGGATAATCGCTAGAGCCTTGATCGCGATGATAATATTTTTCCTGCGCTCAATCCGGTTGAGGGACACGAACAAGTTGGGATTTCGGGGTTGCAATGGCGTAAAATTTGAAAAAGCCTTTATGTCCACTGGCGGATAGAGCACCTCAAGCTTTCGTGCAATAGTTCGAGGCAATGCAGCTTCAAACATGCTTCGGGAAAAATTGCTGTTTGCCACAACGACATCGGCACATGCTGCATTTAACGAGGTGAGAATTGGTATTGAGCACAAACCTTGGGACTTACTACGTAGTAGTATAGCAATTACTGAATAATAAATTGAAGGTCTTACCTGTGGTGATCTCTTCCAAAAAGTCAAATGGCACGCGATAAAACGCCTTTGCAGTAGATCCGTTCGTATTGCTTTGTACCTTATCAGGGAAGTGCCCATAGAAAAACACTGACTTACCAAGGGCCCGTAAAACAGAATAGTGATCGAAATTTGGTCAATGAAGAACGCGTCGTAATTGTCCAAGTACTTGATTGTGATGACAAGCGTCACATAAGCCATTCGCACCACAGTACACAATGCGTGAAGCTTACCGAAAATATTTTTCGGAAGCCAATCACCAAACACAAAGACACCCTTGGCAAGTGGTTCATCGCCTCTGGTCTCTTCAAAGCAGTGAGATTTGTCGTGATGAGCTGTAAACATGGAGACAGTCACACCCTTCTTTTGAAGAGCGAGCATGGTGTTCACAACAAGATTCTCGGCCCCACCAATACCAAAATCAGGGTGAATAAATCCAACTCGTAGCGGAGACTTCGTGTTACCAAAAGACTTCCTCGGGCGATGAAGACCCTGTAAGAAAAGCCTAACGAACCAAAGCAAGCATACTGCTCCGGCAGCACTTAGCAGCAAGACAACACGAATAACTCGCTCACCATCATGCTTCCCAGAACAATGTAGACGACACTAAGAAAAATGACGCTTATGCAGATTGTGTTTTTTGTGTGCACGTAGGTGAAGACGTGAGGGATCCCAGGAAGATTAGACTTGAAATATTGCTAGTAAATAGCAAAGTGATCTAGTTTGTTGTCGTGGATGGGTAGATGACAAGGGTATTCATTTTTCCTTGCAATCACATTCTCCGTTATGGTTTCACTGTTTCGTTATCATCTAACATGAGACTGAGGCAATCTCCCAGTCAGGCGTTGCCCCGTCATACCAACACACATATCAGTTCAAGGGCCGGTACAGTTATGATGGAGTTGTTGTCATTCACAAGCACGAAATTCATACACGTTGCAACGAAAACCGTGTAAGAAGCAATTCATTCATCAACTGTCCGTCAAGGCACCAGCAACTCGATTTTACAGCAGAACAAGACGAAATGAACTGGGAGAGAACCTTGTTCAATGTTTTTCTTTTGATGATCGCTGTCGTCTTGTTTTTCATCATCAAAATACGACAAGATTTTGCGTATCACCAACGCACCTCGCATGCAACTACTTGTGTTCCGAAAGTGTGTATTGGGATTTTTCATCCATATGCCAATGGTGGTGGTGGTGGTGAGCGCGTTCTCTACAACGCGCCCATAGCTCTAGTGGAGCACTTCACACAATCAACGGGAAATTCACCAAAGAAAACCCTCAAGACCCCGAAACCAACGTACTCGTTGCAATTGATTCTGTATACTGGTGATGACGGATTTTCAGCAGAGCAGCTCATTACAAGTGCAGCAAACCACTTCAATCTACCAAGATTGATTGAGCTTCGTGTCGACAAGTACGTCCAACTCATACCACTTCGACAACGGGATCTCCTCAATCCACGTCAATACCCAAGATTAACGTTGATGTGGCAAGGGATTGCTCAATTTCGCTTGGGCCTTGAAGCATTCCGTGAAAGACGAAAGCGTGGACTTTATCCACAGTTCTGGTTGTACACATTGGGTTGTCCATTCTCCTACCTGGTAGCTAAAGGTTTCGGGTGCACAGTTTTGGCCTACATTCATTTTCCAATGATCTCCACAGATATGATTGAGCGTGTCCAAAACCGAGAGTCAGGAATCACAAATGAAGAATCGATTGTGGCGAGTCATTCGAGGTCAATGCTCAAGTACATTTACTACCGTGTTTTCGCAGTGGTGTACGGTGTCGTGGGTCACTTTTGCTCGGACATCACGATGGTCAATTCGACATGGACACATGATCACATCCAGAAACTGTGGGGTAAACTCCCTCTTATCGTGTATCCCGGTTGTGGCTCGATCCAAGAGTACATGAAGTTTGATCCTTGGCATCGGGACCAAATGGTATTGTCACTATCTCAATTCCGAACGGAGAAGAACCATTTACTCCAGTTGCAGTCTCTTAAAATCCTTTTAACCAACCACGCAGAAGTCATTCTGACTACCGTAAGCAACAATGACTGAAGATTCTCATGGTTTCGCTGTCAACACAAGAATATTCAAATAGGTAGTTACCGTTTTTGTACCCATTTTAATGTTGTACCCATTTCATTTCGAGCTCGAAGATTCAGCACATCATTCGTCAAAATAACGACATGGCAACATTAGAGGACGAGGCTCTGCTTGGGCTCGTCCAGGCCGAGTTCTCGCTGCCTGTTGCGTCTCTTGAGACGCCCGAGTGCCTTCCTGAAGAGGTGGAAGAGGGAAATGTTGAGTACAAACAGCAGCTTCTCGAGCCAACGCGCGACCGTCTGCGCCAACTGACAACGCAGATGCATTGGCGTCTGAACGAAGGTGGAGGTACTGCCTTCTATGAACTAGGAGTCAAGGACAATGGAGAAGTCTTGGGTCTTACAGAAGACGCCATGCTCTCTTCGCTCGGGACACTAGCAAGGTAATAGTACTTTCTAGTAGTACTATAGTAGTACTATTTTTGAAGTACTATCTGAAGTTGAAGTTGCAATGTAGCCATGTTGTGACTTTTCTTATTTGTGATGTAGAATGTGTCGTGTTGTGCATGCCGAGATGAAATTGTCCAAGTTCCGGGCAGGACGTGATGCTAGACACAAGGCCGTGAGGATCGAGGTGACAAGAGTGCTGGAACACAATGCCACCAAGAGACTTCGAGTGTCTGTGATTGGGGACTTTGAAAGTGGCAAGTCGACATTGGTGGGGGTGTTGACACGCGGCTGTCTAGATGACGGCAATGGACTGGCCAGAATGCAGGTGTGTCGCCATCGTCACGAGCTGGAAAATGGCTGCACGTCTAGTGTGAGTGAGCACACGATCGCTGTGGCTGTTGATGGACACTTTCGCAGTACGGATGAGCTTGCCACTTGTGACTTTGGTGATAGTGATGAAGATGAAGAGAAACAGACTACGAAGAGACAAGAGAGCTTCATTACACTGAGTGATTTGGCTGGACACAAGAAATATCTCAAGAGTACGGCGTCCGGACTGGCTGGACAATTCCCGGACTATGCCATGCTGGTGGTTGATGCTGTTCGAGGAGTTCGAGATATGACACGTGAACACATTAAAATTGCTACTGCTTTGGACGTCGCCATTTTCGTTGTAATAACGAAGACGGATCGTGCGACGGATGAACGAATACAACAGGTGTTGGTTGAGGTTGCCGACTTGTTGAAGGCGTTTTGTCCCTATCAACGAGTTGTTTTGACGCCGAAAAGTACTGACACTTTCATGCGTGGAAAAGAGACGCTTACATCTGCATCAATCGTGCCGGTGTTCCAGATCTCGAGCGTGGATGGTAGCGGTCTAGACGTACTACAAGGATATCTAGCTGCACTCGAGCCGAAACGAGTGTGGGCAGCTAAGGCTGAGACTCCAGCTGAATTCCAGATTAGTCAAGCCTACGATATCGAAGATACAGGCATCATTGTGACAGGGTTGGTACAAGCGGGAACGTTTTGCGTAGGAGAACAAATGTTGCTTGGACCCGATTCCGATGGACACTTTTGCGACGTCGCTGTGGAAAGCATTGAAGTTCAGCGTAAGGCTGCGCAAAGCCTAAGTGCAGGTGAGACTGGTGCTGTGCTCATACGCTTGCTGTCAACAGTCCAGCCAGCTTATCGTATCAGGAAAGGCACAATGCTAGTGCACCCGAGCATTAGACCGACGGCCACGCGTCAATTCGACGCCGAATTGCAGTTCTTACCTGATGCTCGTGCATTTCGTGAGAATTTCCAGGCTGTCATTCACACGGGGCAAGTACGACAAATGGCGAAGATCGTGCGATTAGGAAATCTCACAGCCGGCGCTCCGAACGCACCACCTTCAACACTTCAGCCTGCAACAACAATGTGTCGCTTCGAGTTCATGTACTGGCCGGAATACATCCGTCCTGATGTACCGCTAGTGCTACGTGAAGGAAAGACACAAGCAGTTGGCCGTGTGGTGCGAGTGGTACCACATTTCCACAAGAAGCAACGAGTTGCTCGTGTTTCATCATGCTGACAGTCATCAACCAACTCACAAGAAATTACTGATTATTAGTTCATGATTTGCATGGCAGATGTGAACTATATTTTCAGAGCAAACACGCGATAGCTATTTTCCACTTCTGCTTTGGTTCAGCAACCATCATGTGGCCTATAAAAAGGTTTCGCGCAGCTAGACAAGGTTGATGACAGCAAATTAGCTGTGTTGTCTCGTGCTCGAGCTTTTAAAAAGCTTGGCGTGAAGCATCTTGACAATTTTAATGGCGTCAGCTAGCACCGTTGAGGTGAACCCTGAAGATGGTCAAGATATGAAGCAGATATCGACTTCTGCGAGCAAAATGCATTTGGATCTCGAAAACCTTACAACTAGAAGCCTTGTGAAGCAGTCAAAGCAACATGAGGGTGAAGAGCCCATCAAGAAGACCAAAGTTCGTAAACGACGTGGACCGCGAGCTCAGACTATTGAAGAAGTTTTTGCAACGCTCAGTAATGCTCGATCATCAGGACTGAATCCACCTCCAGAGCGTATTGTACTCACACCGCGATCAGCTGAAGCTTGTCTACGTTGTGGTGTCAATCCAGAGACTCTGAAGATTCGAGACTTAGACTCGTTCTATGATCCGGACGTCACGACAGCCGTACAACGTATGCGCCACGAAGCTTACTCGCTCAGGCGACACGAGGAGATGCAGGCTTTGCGCGTTGAAAAGCAAAAATTGATTGATGCTGCGGATCGTGGTGTCAATACAATGCCGTCACGTCTAGTTGGTATTGCAGGATCCAAGCGAGCTACTAAATCGTCAACCCGGCCTAAGACTGACACGGATGGTCCATCATCAATGTCTTCGGGAGCTACGAGCACACCTGGGAAGAAAAGTTCTTCGGCTTTGCTTCAAATTGAACGACAGAGACTTGAAAAAGTTCGTCAGCGACAAGAGCGCGAGTTGGGACAAATGCTCGAGTTTGAGATGAAAATGAATCGACTGCAGCAAGAAGCTACAGAAAAGATGGAGCGTGAAAAGAGACAACACGAGGCAATGGAGCGGTCTCGCATGCGATTCGCACAAGAGCTGGCGGCTGAAAAACGTGCACGAGAGATTAAGAAAAAAGCTCAGTTGGATGCTGAAGAAGAGCGACGAAAGGAGTTAGCAGCTCAATTAGCCGCACGGGATCGCGCTTTAGCTGAAGAAAAAGCCCGACAAGAGAAGTTAAGAAGAATTGAAGCACGAGAGCGGGAAGAGGAGCGCAAAATTAAGGCTGAAGAGCACCGAGCACAGACAGAAGCATTACTTCACGCTCAACAAATGGAGATTCAGGCACGACTTCGTGAGCTGGACTTGGCAGAGAAGGCACGAGAGGAAATGGTAGAGCAACAACGTGCTGAGCGCGCTATTGCGATGGATGCACGTCGCCGCGAAGTCACACTTCGCATCCGCAAGAACCTTCGAGCTTCGAAGAAGCTGGAAGCTCAGCGGAAACGTGAGATACAAAGAAAGCAGTTGGCTAGTGAAGCTCTGCGGGAAGCTCACGAACAAGAAGAGCGGCGTTCCAGAGAACTACAAGCGCAGCAGCAATTGGCCATAGAAAAGAAACGCCAATTAGTACTTGCGGAGGCTCGACGTGATGAAGCGCGGAAGAAAGAAGAACTACTGGAGCGGCAACGTGAAATTGAGCGCAACGTCCAGCAGGTTCAGAAGAACCAAGAGCACGAGCGAGCTTTGCGCAGTGAATATAAAAAACTGCAGACTCAGCTCAAACTGGACAAAGTCGAGCGAATGAAGCGCGTGCAGGAGTATCAACGCTTGGAGATGCAACGCAAAATGCAAGATACAGAGGCTCGGACGCAACACATGCTCAATGAAAAGGAATCGCTCGTGAATCGTCGGAAGCAGCTCGCGATTAAAACGAAAATCCAACGCGATATGATCATGCGTACGATGGAGAACGTCAAGATCACGAAAAAATGGCATCAAGCCTCCAAGACGATCGAAAAGGTTCTCAACGGAAGCTCGAGTAATCGTTCAATCGGTCCGCATTCATCTTCACGATCACCTGCAAAGTCTATCGGCAAAAATCGCCCCCGTTCGAGCTCCAGTGTCATAGGTCGACAGACCTCGCTGCCGACACTAAGTCAGCCTACGACACCACTCACATCCGGGAATGCACAAGAACACCAACAGTCAAAGGTTTTTCAACCTCCATCACCACCTCCAACTCGTACAGCATTCAAGTTCACCAAAGAGGCACAGGAGGCGCAAAGCACTGCAACAGGGACTGGTAGTGCTGCACAACCATATTTTTCCCCTTATGACGCAGTTCCTGGAGTTACCCTACCAAAGAAGGGGAAACATGTTCAGTCTGCAGTGTTCTAGCTGATGTGGTGCCTAGATTCCACCCGCACGATAAATGAATGCAGCGAAACCATTTTTTTGCTGGTACATCATTTACAAATTGACTCATCAACGTCTACAAATCCAAGACTTAAGTCCAGTCGTGTCTGATTTTGCGTTTCCTAAGCCTCGCACGTGGAAGAAGTAGTAATCGTATGTCTCTAGGTCCATGCAACTTAAAGGTATTGTACGATCAAAATCGAGCTGACCTCGTCGCTGTACTTATCTCGTACCATCATCAGACCTGAATTTGTTTTCACGATGGTGTTCGAGGAAACAATGGATTCTCTCTACTACATTCCAGATCAACCACGGGCGTCACTAGGTACGTTACCTGGAGATTCATCGTCTTCAGTTTATTTTGCGTAGTGCATTGTCTGTTTGGTTGACACTTTCGTGTGGCCTCATAATTTTCCATGACCTTGTGATGCTCTTTTCAAACACGTTGTTGGAGTGTATTGTTGTAACAACACCAGTGAACTTTGCCACTGGTAGCAAGTGGAAAGGAGTCATGTGGTGTAGCATCAATTGCTCAACTTCTTGGTGGATTTTCGCATTTGGCATTATGGACAAGAGCACTGACAACTTTCGCAAGGGGGTCTCGTAAATACTTACGTGTGTTCGCTTCAAGGGTATCTCCTCACTACCCGTACGTACGCAAATGGATGCGTACATGTGGTGGGCTCGTCGGGATGGCGCTAGTGTTACTTTGTTTAAGCTACTGAGCCTGCAGCGATTGTTTGTTTATTCTAACTTGCACCATTGGTACATTGATGACCGTAATGCCTTGAAAAGAATCTGTTGAGTACATCGATACTGTCTTCGCCATGCCTAATGGGGAAAAGTGAGGCAAGCATAAGCTCTCTCTTACATATAAGTAATTCTTGTTTTCGAGTGCACCTGCGTTCAGTCTCCGCTAATGTGTGGGGCTGTCCTCAAACATTCGACGACATCTGAACCTTGGCTGCAAGGTGGCTGGAGGATGGCCTTGCTGCCGCTGGTCACTACTCAATTTGCATCAAGGGTATCGCAGCACCATTAAAATGGCCATAGAAGAGGAAAGCCAACTCGACCTCACCCCGACGTTCGGACTCAATGCATTGGCTGCATTGGCCACCGTTCTCGGTGGGTGTGTGATCTTCAGCAATAAACTACTTCAACTTGCTAGCCCCATGTTCATGGCAGTGCTGCTCAGTGTCTCTGGTGGTATCACCGTCTTCCAGTCTCTCGTGGTTCTGTTCGCCAACTCGTTCAAGGAATTCAATGACGCTTTCAGCCTCGACGACAGTGAAAGCAATTCGAAAGAGGATGACGACGACCAAGGCAACGCATGGCTGGCAGCCACGGGTTGTTTTGGTGGAGGCATTCTCATCAGCTACTTTGTCGACTTTATCGTGAAGAAACTCACTCCAGGTCAGAATTTGAATGGCACGGCACGGATGCAACCTGAACGTCTCTCTTATGAAGACGGTCCGATCGAAGTCAAACCACCGGTAGAGCTCGTTCACAACCAAGGTAGCGACGTGTTTATCAAGATGGACGAAGCGGCCAAAGAAAAACTCCAACGCATGGGCATCCTTAGTGGTATCGCCGTGGGTATTCACAATATTCCCGAAGGAATGGCCACTTTCGTGGCCTCTTCCGAACACGCGTGGATCGGTTTATCTCTAGCTATTGGTGTCGCCCTCCACAACGTTGCAGAGGGGATCGCTGTCGCTACGCCGATCTACTTCGCAACGGGTAGTACGTGTCGAGGTTTGCTCTGGTGCTTCTTGTCGGCCGTGGCACAACACATCGGAGGCATTATTGCATTCGCATCACTAGGAATGGATGCTGACAATGAGACACAAGGTGTTCTCTATGGGTTGTGTGCCGGCATGCTGGCTGGTATCAGCATGAAGGAGATCATCCCGACCGCGTACATGTACGCTAATGGTCGGATGCATCTCGTGTCTGCCGGAACGCTGGGTGGCATGTTCCTCATGTCCGTCGGTCTCATTTTTTTCAAGTACATTGGCGTGTGAGCTCCTCGAAGTGCAGAGATTGAGTCTTTATAGTTACCAGGTTAGCTGTATGTGTAGTGAGCTCCTGTGAAATGCAAACTAGTGAACTGTTCATCATTATCATGTCAGATCGAGGGATGATTACTTCAAAGTCAACAACAAACCTCTCATTGACTGGTTCGGTTCAGCAAGAGCGACTGCGACGTCTGTCAAGTGTTCCCTGTGCCTCATGCTTTTCAAACACTGTTTTCTACTGCGGATCTGTGTCATGCATCTCTCTTCCGACTAAGCAAATTGTGTACAGTGTCTCGATGCAATGCTTTGCTTTGAATGGGAACTGGCCATTAACTTGGTCGATGGTCAATTCGACAGTCGTAAGACGGTCTTCATTTCCCAACTTCCTGTAAAGGACACAGGACTATAAACAAGAGGGCACCATGGCAGTCGAAGGGGGTGACGGAGATCTCCACCCGGCAACAGCATTCGGGGTCAACGGCGTTGCTGCGTTGATGACTTTGGTCGGTGGGATGGTAGTCTTCAATAGCAAGTTGTTGCGAATTGCCAATCCATTGGTGCTAGCTTTGGCACTCGGCACTTCGGGTGGTGTCACGATATTCATCGCCCTAGTACCGTTGTTTTCGAACGCTATGTCCGAGTTTACCGATGCATTCACATCGGACAGTGACTCAAGCACTGATAATGACGATGAGATCAAAGGTGACGCCTGGTTAGCGACTACCGGGGCTTTTAGTGGAGGGATTTTCATCAGCTACATGATCGATTTCATCGTGCAACAACTAACCCCAGGGCAAAATGCCAATGGTACTACTCGAACTCAAGAGGTGACACGTGATTCATTTGATTCATCAAGTGGTAAAGTGGAAATTCGACCTCCTGTTGAGTTTATTGAGGACCACGGTGTGGACATTTTCATCCGAATGGACGAATCGGCAAAGCAAAAGCTACAGAAGATGGGAGTCTTGAGTGCAATTGCAGTTGGAATTCATAACATTCCAGAGGGAATGGCAACATTTGTGGCTTCTTCTGAGCAAATGTATGTCGGTGTGTCATTGGCAATTGGTGTGGGAATGCACAATATTGCTGAAGGTGTTGCTGTTGCAGCACCAATATATTTTGCCACAGGAAGTCGATGCAAAGCGATGATGTGGTGCTTCTGGTCGGCAGTCGCTCAACACGTAGGAGGAGTGATAGCGTACGTTAGTATGGGCATGGACGCTGATGATCTTACACAAGCTATTCTGTATGGCCTCTCATCGGGGATGATCGTTGGAATTGCCGTGAAAGAACTCATTCCTACTGCCTATTTGTATGCAAATGGACGCATGCATTTGGTGTCTGCGGGAGCTCTCTTTGGCACCTTTTTCATGGCAGCGTGTCTGATCTTCTTCAAATTCATCGGAGTGTAGCTGAATTACAAGTCATGTAAATGTACAGTGTCGTTATACACCTTTTGACTCTGAAGCGTGTTAAAATTGGAAGGAAATGATCATGTTCATGTCATCACGGGCTCTGTGCGCGGGAATGGTCACTGTAGTTGCACTCGCAATATATCATGTCACCAGTGTCGAAGCCAAGTAAAAATGTGATTGCCAGTCCGCCAAACGAAATGCACATCATAGGCCTATTCAGCCCAATAGAGAAAAAAGAACCCTGTTCACGTGGCAATAGACGGAAGGGACACGATTTCATTCATGATGCAATTGGCAAGACCATGGATTGACAAGACCACGGATTGGCAACACCAATTTTGCAGGTTGTTTACCCACCTCGAATCTATCAATGTGACACGTGGACTTGCTGTCGCGATATGCAATTTTTCTGTGTCATACAAACTGAAAATACAACCCCCGATTTTGTCAATGCTTTTTCAACTGACCTTTGGCCATCATTTAACGTTTTACCACGAGGATGCGGCTCTGCTCCTGGCGCCGCACGCGCTCTATCTCCAGCGCTAGCAGCTTCACAAGACGACGATGGACGTCGCTACTGACTGTGGTTATGGTGCTGGCGTTGAGTACGCTGCTAGACGCGACGGAAGTCGACGCCAAGGGTGTTGTCACGTCACGAACGAAAGGTACTCTACCTCGTGTTATTATTAATTTTAACGTGTTTTAACTTGTTTTTATTCCATCAATAGACGACAAAGTCATTGAGATGGCCGTGACGATGGCTGGATCCTCCGACAACATCGATGAAACACGCAAGAAGCCCAACAAACGCAACAAAACATACCAAGAACCAGAAGTTGGTACGTGCTGACTAACGTTAAAACGTTTTTTTACCATCGTAAAAACGTTTCAACATCTTTTATTTTGTAGCTTGGGTTTTGGCACCATTCCCTACTAAAAGCCTCTGCCCTTGCTTTCTTATGTGATCAAGTGCTTACTTTTGTGCTTGCAACGGGAACTGCAGAGAGCTTATTAGCAGATTTTGATCATGATGGACACGTGGGACGCCGAGAAATTCAGCAGATCAAGGACAAACTCCACCACCTTCTGGATACAGACGACAGTGGTGGTCTAGACTTGTCGGAGCTCAAGACTCGAGCATTAACTGACCAGGACGTGGATGCTGCCCTCAAGAAATTAGACAGGGACCATGATGCTGTCATCTCGTGGAAGGAGCTGGACGAACGATGGGAGAGTGTGGGCTCAGAGATGACGGTGGATGAAGTGGCGGACTGGATAGCTTATGCAGTGCAACTGCCGCAGTATAGTGAAGTGTTTCGAGCTAATTCCATCTCGGGGTATACGTTCCCATTGTTGATGGCGAACGATGGAGCGAGATTACAGGAGATTGGCGTCAATAGTGAGCTGCATCGACATCAATTGGCCATGTTTTTGCAGATGAAGTATCTAGGTATGGGGCGCAAACCGGAAACTGCTGTGTCGAGTGTCTGTACCGTTGAAGGTATGACTGCACAGAATAAAGTGTTGCTTCAGATTGCGTGGGTACCGACGGAGAACTCACCACAACGCTATCAGTTGGAACGTCGAAGTCCTGGAGAGACGACATGGATGCCAGTGTTTTCAGGAGCTGATACCGAGTTTTTGGACGTTGTGGAACCTGATCAGCACATGGTCTATCGTCTCACGACATGGAATTCCTACGGACGCAGTCCACATACAACTGTTCGCTGCGACGATGCCTATGCTACTGTTGCTTCGTCGGACTCGTCAGTTATTGGTTCATCACCTCCTCTGCTGTCCAGCTCTGGAAAGTCGCGGTCATCGCGCTCGCCGTCTTCCCAGAGTAAACACAAGCGCAACCCTGAGGTGGACGTGGATTATACTGATGCAGAAAATGCAGACTCGGGTGATGATGACTTTGATCACAGAGTGAGTCTGTGGGGTCTGCTGAAGATATACTTTTGGTGGCTGGACGACGCCATTGTTATTCTTCTAGTGGTAATGCTACCGATTCGAGGTATTATCTACGGCGATGCTGACTCGTTACTTCGATTACTGCGCCGATTACCACCGAATATGCCTACGCGCGTGACAGTGGAAGTTGAGCCTAGCAAGACAACCTTGGAAAACGCCGCTGCCCGTGTTTCGTGGGAAAAACCGGTAGACAATGGCGTTCCTATCGTATGCTACACGGTCCGTTGGACACGCACAAAGACAGAAGAAGTGAAATGGATCAAACTACTAGCAGTGCCTCTACCCACCACAGTGACTGTGGATAAGCTTCGGCATGGGGAGACATACAAGTTTGTTGTGCAAGCCACAAACCAGTTTGGATTGATAACAAGTTCCAGCCGTTCCACCTACATGGTTCCCGTACCAGAGCTCAAAGGAAAGCTACGACCTCGTCATCTTCCAGCAGAGTCACGGGCGCTGCGCAATCAGTGTCACGTTTGTCACGACCCTCGATACAAGAAAAAGGTACCGTTCACTGCCACGTTGGACCGACGCATCCTGCACTACTGCTGCCTCTGCGATCGTGAGTTCTGCCATTATCACAAAGGAGAAGTGTATCATACGAAGGCACTGTCATGTCCAATAGTCGATGGCCGCTGCATCTGCATCACGTGTAAAGAGAGTCGTCTGCAACGTACTGTCACTTATTGAGAGTGGACTTATTATTTGCGAAATACAGTCAATCTTCTGCACACACACCATTCACTGCTTCGTTCCATGGACAAACGAAAACACCACGGGAGTTTTATCTGTATCAGACAGAATGGGCTCCCACACACGACCAAAATGCGTTCCAGCCTTACCCAGATCTACCTGTAGTTTGAGTTCCCATGGTAGCTCACTAAACACCCCGTGTATAGTGTCGTCTTCTCCCAATTTAAAGAGATGTGTGCCTAATTCCGCTTGACTTAGTTGGTCCACTTGCTTAAAAGCTGCGACTTCGCCTTCCTGTAGAGCGTGACCCCCAACATCCCCCCAAATTTCACTTCCAGGTGCTGACAAAATGTCAATTGTCTTGAGTAACGCGACGTTACTAGGGCGTTCCAAGTACATTGTCAGCCCTTCAAGAGCCCAAAACGTTGGAATTTTCGAGTCGAATCCGGCAGATAGCAACTTCTCTTCCCAGTTGAAATCCTTCACATCAGCTACAACAATTTCATTTTGTTGAGCTAGTAACTTGACGTTCAACGCATCTAGAACACTCACTTTGTGTTCAAAAAGTGCAAAGTTCTGGTCGATTTCGAACACTTGGCAATCTCGAAGTGATTCCAATCGATATGCTCGAGTGTCGAGACCTGCTCGAAAGAGCACAAGTTGATGGATTTTAGAGTTGCGCTGTGTGATGGCCTCGTCCAGATAACGAGATCGGATTGAAAAATAGTTTTCAGGCTGTTGCATGTTCTCGGTCCACTTTTTCAGTCGAGGTGCGAGCTGCGGCGCGATCTGACGCGCCAAGGGTTCCGCAAAAGGATCATTGATGATTTGATCTTGTCGCTTGTGCTCGATGGAACGCATATAGACCCCTGTGAAGCTCATGAACTGCACGAAATCGTCCGAGTGCATCTTGTCCGGCGTAACGCCAGTGTTCGTCATGTCTTGTGATCGAGAGAGATTTGTACTTTGAAGCTCCTCGTTAAACGAACAAGTTGATTGTGGCGTCGAGGGGAGTCGAGTGAGATCTTGCGTGAGGATGATCACTCTACTCTCTGGACACAAGCACGTATCATGCAGAGGTCTTACAACCAGCTTCAAGGTGGACGTTATCACGTGAACAGTACACGTAGTCCTAGCTGTTTTACCTTCTAGAGCGATTCCGAATGCGAAATCCCAACTATCGTCTCCTTCAACGGTGTCTTCATCAAAGTACCTCAATGACCTATGAAACGATCGTGCTGTAGAAAACAAATCCGTCAAATCTCGTTAGTTTTAAGGAATACTGATCGTTTTGAAGTAAAGATGATCATATTTGGCGAACAATGAATCGCTTGCCCGATTAATGATCTTTATATAGGAATTCTAACTTCATCATGTTGCTTACAAGGAGGGTAGATGGACTACTCTTGCCAATCCGCAAACATGTATAGGAAGAGGGCATGTGCTTGTGTCACAATTTATCTGTGATATGGTAGCACTTGCAGAGGAATTGAAGTCGTTCCGTTGCTTTGACTGGAGGTATTATAGGCAGGATCTCTCACGACTCGTCCTTTGAGTCGGTCGGCAAAGGTCGGCTGCCAAACTACTGGCCAGGTAGTGAAGTCGACTTATGTGGTAAATGGTTGATTTAAGAATGGAAATGATCACTATCTTGCCTAACTTCAGCTACTTCTTCTAACTACAATCAACTCTAAGCATCCACGTTGCAGCCCAAATGTAGAATACACTCAGGAGAACGCATTCAGCAGGGTGGCAGATGTTGGTTTCCAACTTCACCTTCAACACGTCCTTCCAGCTACTCCTTGCCATAATACATCTCATTCCAAGGCAACGTTTATTCGTCAGCTAGGTGTGTGTGTTGTAGTTCAATTAGGTGTTTTGCGCTTCCCCGTGACAGCTAGCAGGGAAGCCGACAATATCATTTATACCTACTTCGTAGACAAGCAGCAATAAGTAGCGTTATGCACTAGCGTCTTACAGAAAATAAATAACGTGAGCAAGTCAAACAAAGAAGTCCATTATCGTGTAAAGCAAAGTGCATCTTACGGTCTAGATACAGGCGTCGACGGTCGTCACGTCCCAATAACTTTCATTCATCTTGAGGAACAGGATCATTTCAAGAGATAGTGGCGTGAGGCGGTTCCTTTCGTACTGCAGCACCATTCGGGCGACGCTAAAGAGGCGTTCGACGATGTTGGACGTCGGTGGAATGATTGCTAGTAGCTCGTACGCACTCAGGGTAGCTTCAACCTTGCGCCTCTTCAAAATACGGTCGGCAAAGCCAATTTTTGTGGGCTCCGCCTCGCCCGTAGCTTCCTCTGCCGCCTTCTCAGCCTTCAAAAATGGCTGCAGTGCCGTGCGCTCGGCTCGTGATAGTCGTTTGGATTGGCCACCCAGCACTTTCACCGCGCCCGACTCAAAATCTGGAGAGTGAACAATATCAGCTCTCGGAGCTACTCCAAATAAAACAGTAGTTAGGAATGTACATGAATGTAGCTAAGTCATACAGACGTACCGAGGTAGTTGTTGAATGATGGCTGAATCTCCATAAGTCCATCTAGCAGGTCGCGTGCGTCCAGCAATGTGAGGTCTTCCGTCTGCAGCTTCTTGGAGACGGATTCCACATCCGCCAGCTGAGTCAGAAGAGATTTGAGCCGTCGGTTTAAGGCTGATGACGGCATCTCCTCCGCGAGCTCCTCGTCATCCGCGCTAATGAACTCGCGCAGCTCGAAGTAGCGCGCGAGCATCGTGTAGGTGGACCCCCAGCGCGTCTCATTCCGCAACTTGGGTCTCAGCGAAGTTCTCAACCTTTTCCACGAAAATGATGTCAAAATTTGCACATTATCAAATTAAAATGAACCACATTAAAAATTGGCGTACCTCAATTTCGCTGCTTGAGTAATTGT
Source organism: Phytophthora palmivora (assembly GCA_008079305.1). Taxonomy (NCBI): domain Eukaryota; phylum Oomycota; class Peronosporomycetes; order Peronosporales; family Peronosporaceae; genus Phytophthora; species Phytophthora palmivora. The sequence goes on from VOQZ01000687.1 coordinate 27,832, forward strand.
TCGCAAACGCCTCATGAGAGATTGAACTTGCTCCAAGTCTGCTTCGTACGGCTCCAGAAAGCCGCGTACCGCCAAGTGTAGGCGATGGCTTGCGCAGCCGATTAGTGGCACTTCCATCAGCCGCGCTAGCCTCTTATTCATCGCGCAGTTGTCGCCAACTAGAAAAATTACGTTAGAGAGACCCTTACCAAAAAAAGGCAAAAATGCAGCCAGGGCAGCCACATGGCTCTCAGCATTGAGGCTGTCGTCGGGACCGTTGATAATCGGTGCGAGCGACCGCAGGGGGCAGCGGCGGACGCCGTTGAGCTCGAAGCAGGCGTACAGCGCCATGTAGTACTCGGTACCATGCGTCCAGTCATCCAAAATCGCTCCGAACTTGTCCGGGAGCACGGCATCGATGTTCTTCTCGACGGCCTTTGTCACATTCTCCATGTCGCGACCAAGAATTTCCTTACAGACAGGTGGTAGATTTGTATACCTTTTAAAATTACAATCAACGTCAGAGAAAAAAATGAAATACAATTATAAAAATCACAAAACCTTACCGTCTTGTCGTCTCCATCTCCACGAAAGAAAACGGGAGATTTCCCTTAATGATCCAAAGCAGCCATGCGTAGCGATTAGATGCCTTCTGACGCACCCACGGTAGTAGCGTGCCCGTGGCAGCAGTGCTTGCCGCCTCCATCTCGGCCTCGAACCTGGGGTGGTCGGACCGCACGTGGGAGACGAGGTTCGTATAACCTGTTTTTGGCATATGCTTGCGCGTCTTTCCGCACGCTTTGCACGCGTGCAGACCGGTAGGCTCACCGTCCTCGGTCAGTAGCGGCTTGAAGTAGAACGCCGCCACTTGCTTCGGCGTGAACTTATAGTTCGAGGACTTGGGGGCAAGGAGGACGTCAGACATGACGAGAGATGGAGACGTTGCTAGGTGGTTGTCAAGCAAAATGTAGAGTGAGATGAGGTAGTGAAGCTGACCAAGTGAGAACGCTAAGAACCAACAATTAATTGTTGGCTGTCAGACTTCTGAAATAAATGTTGTGAACAGGTTCACCAAAGTTTTAAAATACGTAACATGTAGCAGATTAGTCCCCAAAATAAAATATTTACGATTTTTTCGGAAATACATTTTCAGCAAATATATTTATCGGCTTCCCTGTCAGCTGGTGATAAATAACTTGGAAATGTAACAAAGTAAGAGAAATCGAAGGTGCTGTAGTCGCTAAGTATGCAGCAATGGGTTTTAGTGACTGCAGTTTGGAAGTGGATGAAGTTAGTGACCAAGGAGAATTCCAGATTAGTAGTCTGCGGACTTCTAAGAATTGCTCGTGCATGAGTGCACTCTCCTCATCGAGGAGATGAACAATAGTCAGACTAGGTCAACGGGGGTTTTACTGCTCGAGAAGCTTTCCCCTACACAACAACACTCGAAAAACTCAATTCATTCTAAAATTCGACCTGATCTACTCAAGCAAGTGTTCTTTATCTATTCTACCCAACAACTACTACTTTCTAGTCTTATTGGATTCTTCGATTTGACTCAGAACAAGTAACATTGTGCTAAAAGAGACTGTAGTTTCTCTTAAATAAATTGCTGCTTCTGCAAGATTGTGGCATCCCTGCTCTTACTTGTTCTCTCCAAAATGGTCGCAAGATTCCTGTTACCACCAAACTGCTCAGTCAGTGTCTTGATCACATTATGTTCTCCACTTTTGCGCGAAATGAACTGCTAGCACTATGCTGTTTTACTTTACACCTACTCTTCATTTCTGGAGAAGGAGAGTTGGAAGGCTTTTCATTCTTAACATGTTCGGTACGTGATGATCAACGTGTTTTGAACGCAGTCATCTCTAATTCGGTTGAATCGGGTACGATTCTGCCACAGAATTTCAGCAACCCACATGTACTGCATTATGTCGTGAGGCTAGCCACTTGGTCACATACCTCAACGTCATCAACTTACTATCGCCTCGCTCAATTTCCCCTTGATTTAACCTTATAGACCTTCGCGAACTTGGCCGCTATCTCGTTTTGCTCCTTCGTAGCTGAAGTAATACTCGTCTTGAATAGATAGGACATAAAGTTATCCGGTCTGATGTTGTCATCGACCAACGCGGCGAATTGTTTCTCCTGTAACGCTGAAGCTTTTGTGAGTTTACTACTCGTTGAAGTTTTTCTGTGTTTACTTGCTCTCTCCAAAATCAGCGCAAGATTATTGCCACCAAATTTCTCAGTCAGTATCTTGATCACACTTTGTTCTCCACTCTTGCGCGAAATGAACTTTTCCAGCACGTCCAACTGCCAGCTAGAAGCACCCTTTTCCTTTTTAATTTTCAGAATATTGAACACGTCGTCAACAGATAGCCTGCTGGCGATCCAACCCTGCAACTGCTGCGTCTGCAATTCCTTCGCGACTTTGCTTGCGAGTGGATTGCGCGCTGCCAACGCGAGCTCCTTCGCTACAGTAGCGTCTCCAAAACTGTTCGTGTAGATTGTAAGCGCTGATCGTTGGTTTACACGGTCCTTTCGATAAAAGTCGTCGACATACTTCGCGATCTTGTTCAAATGATCGGCGGTGAAAGCGTCATTTACGTTATTGTAAAGCTTTAGCCATTGAAAGACGTTAGCTGGCAATTGACCTTCACCCGCCCACTTGCTCAGCAGAGAATCCTCCAATAGATTGGCCGTATGGCCATGGTGCTTTCCAGCCGCCAAGAGCTTCAGCACATTATCTTCACTTCCATATGTTTTAATCAAAGTCTTGGCCAGAGATGTCTGATCATATTTTTGGGGGTTAACGAACTTGATGTAGTCATCCAGAACCTCCAACTTCCGACTGGCAATCATGTGGAACCTGTCATCGCGAATCTTCAGTAAGTTGAAAACATCGTCAACGGAGTTGCCTCCTTTTAGCCACCTCGTCATTTGGTCTTTTCGCAATGCTTGGATTTGTAGTGCCAATACCGGGTCTCCCGCTTTTTGCTTAGCAGTCACGAGCGCCTTCGCCAAACCGTCGTCTCCATAGCGAGTGGTGAGAATTCCAATCACCGACACCTTTTTAATGAGATTGTTGCTGTTGATCTTTTCGACGTCAGAGGTCAATTTAGACAGTCCCGAGGTTGTTAAGGCATTGTAAACGACAGGGTCTAACGTTTTTGCTATTTGATCCTCGTATTTGTTTATACCCACGAACTTTTTAGCGAGGTTCGACACGCCACCTTTGAGCTTGGTTGCCAGCTCGGATATTGTACCACCTCCGATGGTTCTCTCTTCGTCATCCTCACGGTAATGTCTCAACAACCTCTTAGGAGCGACACTGTTCTGGTGGTCAGTGATGGAACGGATTATCACAGTCGGATAATGGGGGGTGGTTTGTTGGAAAGAGGTGGCGCGTTCAACGTTTACCAGGAATGCGCCAGTAACTAAGAGTGCAACGAGATAGAGTCTCATCGTGGAAAGTGTTTGGGATGGCAAGCGAATTGCGATGTGAGTAGTAAACTATGAATAGTAGTAATAGGGTCTGCTAAGGAACCTGCTTGGTCTGAAGCAAGTTGCGAAAGCGGCTGTCAGGAATCTTAGGATGTGACAAAGCACAAAAGTTCATCATGTTCATGATATCTCGGAGACCTCATCGAAACGAATGCTTGTCAGCCATTGCTGTGAAGCCTGTTCGCGACATCCAAGAATTGCTGAAGCCGTGCACCACCTAAATGTAGGGTAAATGTCTTAAAAACTTCGATGCCACACGTCGAAAGAGTTGAGTCGATTCATCCGCCAGCTTCGCACAACTGTACCTGCCTCTTGTAGCGGTGATATAGCTCGGGATTTGTTGGGTTGGAGTTTATCGTAATGATACGTTGACCCACATATAATTATCATTGGTCGGTATTGAAGATGATTTTGACATTACGGATAAAAACCAATTTTATCACACTCTGTCCCGATGATATTGTGACACAGTGTGCAAATATTAACTCGAGAGCAATGAGAAACGGTAACATTTGCGTATCTGACCAAAAAAATCGTATCAAACGATTCCCAATAACTTGAAAATGACCACTTTATACAACGGTGGCCAACCTTCACACCATAACGAGCACTTATTTTCGAGTTCGCAAATGCTGCTTTTCTAGGAGCTTCACGACAATTTACAGATGATTAAAAGTCGGTGACCATTGAACCACTCACTGGCAATTAGATGGAGCTGTAGGGACAACAGATACGCCACCAGTTCATGCGATGATTATATATTCAAAATGCTATATCTCGGGTGCTAGATAATTCCTAGGTGTTAACAACTAATTTTTAGGATTGTGAGTAATCCTCTGTATATTGCACTTCACTACAGTAGCTCTTCCGCGAAGATTTGAGATTATGCATTAACGCGATTATGCCATGTCCAGAGGGGTTCAAGATGGCAATCATTGCCGCAATGCAATTTAATATGGGCAATCGGTAAAGTGTGGCGTGCGCGTTCCACCACCGTGGTAAAGGAAAGAGCCGAGATCAGAAGTTTGCTCTAGCCAACAACTGATTGTACAATGGCAGCTCCAGTATTCAGGAATAATTGGTCGTCGCATGTAAAACTGTTGGAAGTGTGGTAAAGATAGCTTGAAATAGTTTGTCTTTGTGGAGCGGAACGTACTTCTACTTGCTGTCAACCCCGTGCTTCATGACTACTCTCACTAGGGGCTGTAGCGTCCTAAAGGTGGCTCAACTTCTTCAACCAAGTCTTCGGTGGGTCAGGGTCTTGACAGATTTCATGTGTCCAGGACGCAGCTCTTCCACGCTAACATATCAATTTCATGCAAGTTTCACAACGCACAAGATGCTGACCTTTCCATTCCGCACCACAGCCCAAAGAAGCATGATTATCTCGATGTGATATTTGCTCTGCACACACTGCACAGGATGTTACTCACTCGGTATATCATCTTTGTCTGTCAAAATACACACCTTCTTGCAAACCTTTCTAAGGTAAATACCTTCTGACTAACGCTGAACTCTAGGAATGCGGAGATGCCGCCATGAAGGAGCCTCGCTAGTTACTGTTCAAGAGGAGCTTATCTCACAACCTGCTCATGTTTGTCTGATACTGCTCCGTTATGAGCGTGAACGCTCCACCTGGGGAGTGACAAGAATCCAACTGGGGGCCTTGCTGAGAATGGGATTATTCGTTGTCAATAAAATGTAAATTTGTAACTCGAGATCGTAGGTTTGTTAAAAATACTGGGGAGTTTCCCGCGACCACTTGTGACCAACTTGGCCAATTTGACCAATTTGACCACTTCCCGTTTTCTCGGTGCTTCTTCCCGGTATTATTACGACCAATTAGAGATAAGTATACTGTAGGTTGATCTGGCAATGATCTACACGTATCCACTAAGTAGCGAAAACTCCTTCTCTTTGTGTCGAGCTCTACCGCAAGTTCTCGAGTACACCACTGTATTCGAGTGCTATTGATGATGAACGAATCAGTGAACATTGGCTTGTACTTCGATCTAACTAGTTTGTGGTGTGAAATAGCTATCTAATGTGTTGGCCTGCCCTTGGTTAAGCTTTGAGCAGTCCGGATTCTCCTGTGGGTCTCCACATCTGACATGTTTCTTTCGACAATCGTCACATGAAGTAGACTTCCTCTTTCGTGCCTTTCGAGGTGCTGACGTGACCGGAGAAAGTGACACAGAATGAATTGGTAATGCATTTGATGTAGCTTGTGATCTGGGCTGTCTGGGCTGGCTGTTTCTGATCCTCATTCTCAGTTGATTGGTTGTCAATTCAACTTCTGGGTAGAAGCCTTTAAACACTTCCATAAGGTGCATTGATTTCCATGTCTGCCTTTGTAATTTTTTGATGCTAGTACTAATACGTCCACATGCTCCTTGGAAATGGCTACAGGCGGTCTGGACTTTGTGTGTGAATACTGCGATTCTGTTGTGATAGCAACTTCTCTATCATCAATCTGAAGCGAATACTGTGTTGCAGTATCTGCTACAAGTGGTGGTGCTGCGCTAAAACATTTTTCGCTCGACATGCTAATCGCCGGAGCGTCAGAGCTGTTAGCGTTAGCTTCCGTTTCTGCAGAGTCAACGAGAGGCAGCAATCTTCGAGTGATTTTAAACTTGATTTTGAACTCTCCGTTTGTACTTGGAGATTTTTTGAGCACCTCCCACCTCCTAAGCAAAGACTCCTTAGAAAATGCACGAACTCCATCGCATACGCAAGCAGCAAAATCGTAAATCTTGCAGAAAATCTTGGGCTTCTGAAAAGAAGCATGTGGCTCACGAAGTGTAGTGAAGAGAGCACTTTGTAACTCGTGTTCACAAGTTAACTTGGTTTCCCGTACACTGATATTTGATGTAAAGTACGTTGTATTTGCAGTCAACGTCTTCAATCACACGCAATTTGTAACGGGGTTACATGAAAGGGGTACCCCAGAAAGGGTACCGCCTTTAGAAGTAGATATACTTCTGTGGGTATTTGTTTTAATACTCTGTTGGAGTGGTGTGGACCACACTGTGGTGTGAGCCACACTACTGCCACGTAGGTTCGGTGGCTGAGGGCCAACCAATAACATTAAACCTACCTTTTATATGCATAATTAGATTAAAGTATAGTTAATTAGTAATTTGTATTACAGGCCAAATGGACCTAATTAACTATAAATAAATCAGTCTAAAATCTACTCTAAACTGGCTATTAAGTCCCCTAAGACCAGGGACTAGTGAACTGCCGTTCACTTAGAGTTTGTATACTCTTAATAGCACGCTTCAGGTGCTCGTGTGACCCCGTCACACAATTTGCGCTCCTTCAAACTTGGATCGCACCTGCAGCCAGAGACAACACACGGTGGTTTTCTAGACTCTCGTTTTACTTCAGGAATCCACACTAAAACAGGTCGAGAGAATAACACCACCAGGTCTGAGTCATTGCGTAAAATTTCAGGATAAGCTAGTTGTGGAGGGAACGTGCGTACGTCCAGAGCTTGCTGTATGAGTCTTTTCCTCTTTTCCTGAGGTATATCGTCTGCGTCTGGCGGTGGACATCCATTACGTTCAGTCATTTCTCCGTCGCCGTCAGCGTCTTTGTCTGCTAAATCTAGATTGAGTCACCTTCGGAAATACCGGAGATAAGAGACGATTGGTCGGAGATACCGGGGCCTTACGGCCCCCGGTATCTCCAATAAACCAGGTCGTAATGGTATGATACTCTACCTGGTGTGCTGCGTCCATGAATGTTGAGATCACAAGCTCGATATTACGCGCGTGTTTCGAGCTCGTTGGGTGCTTTCGAACACATTGATTCCAGCAATTTTCGTCATTTCTCGGTTGCCCAGTTCAGAGCAGTTTGCAAAGAATTAGTAGGAATCAGGTTTTATATTGTCCACGGGCCGTCATCCCACGGAATTTTTTATATATTGTTAATTAGTACTTCCTCTGTTTGGAAATGATGGATGAATTCATATTCAACAGGTCGTTAATTGGTCAATATAGCTCTAAAACCGGCTCCAATTGGCTTAAAATAATCTCGTGAATCTCCGGAATCGAATGGCTGTCGTTTCAAATTTATCCGACACCTAGAGCCAACGCAGCAATCAAATGAATTCGACATACCATTTCGTCACTTTTGTTTTTTCCTCTCACGGTTTACAAGCGCTACATTCTTCGTATTTCAAGTCTTCTATGCCAAACCTGACTGATGGTGAGCGGAGACATATTGTGGATAACCTTCTACGACGCTCTGTAGACGGTGTACTTCCCCGGGAAGCACTTTCACAGGAGGCAAGGAAAATTAAACGTACCAACTCCGCTATTGGCAAGATCTGGGCCCACTTCTGTAAAACAGAGGCGGTCAACGGTTGTGGAGAATGGAGAAGTCAAATTGCCCAAAACTCTGGTCGGAAACGCCACAATAGAGAAGATGCTCGGCTACGGATTCGTGCGGTTCCTCTCAACGATCGGCGGCCTATCCGTCGGCTCGTTGAAGCCTCGGGTGTATCAACACACGTGATCCTATCGTTACTACGCGAGGGTATCCTCAAACGCAAGTCGGGTTGTTTAAAACCATATCTGACTGATGAAAACAAGTTAAAACGACTCGAATATGTTCTTGGTTTTATCGACGAAGACTCACTACGTTTCGAGCCTATGGACAACGTAATTCATATAGATGAGAAGTGGTTTTACGACGACATCGATAAAAGGTCTTACCTTGTCTTCGAGGACGAAAATGTGCCTCAACGCAGCCGCCGAAGCAAGCACTTCATGCCGAAGACTATGTTTCTTGCAGCGGTTGCTCGACCAAGGTAAATTCGCTATATTTTAATATTCTCTACGATTTCAAAACCTTTAATAATTTATCATATTTAAATTGTATAGGTATAACAGAGATGGAGAGCTTGTATGGAACGGGAAAATTGGTATCTGGCCACTTACAGAAGAGTATATCACTTTAAGGCATAGCCGATATCGTGAAAGAGGTGAAACATGCCTACGCAATATTGAGTCGGTGACGAGAGCTGTGTACAAGACCTTCTTGTTAGATGATGTTATACCAGCGATTAAGGCAAACTGGCCTAGACGTGAGAAGTGGAGACCTATCCTGATACAGCAGGATAATGCAAAGCCTCATGTGTCGCCTTTTGATCCAGACGTTGTAGCAGCTGGGACCGAAGGTGGATGGAACATCAGGCTTTTGTTTCAGCCTCCTAATTCCCCAGATATGAACTGCCTAGATTTGGGGCTATTTGCTTCTCTGCAAGTCAAGCAACATCGAGATGACACGAGGCGGTTTTCAGAAAATTGCCGACGACGTGCCGTCACCTCTGTGACTTGGAGTGTGTGTTGGATTGTGATTGGTGGATGGCTTGGATACGGAGCGGCTGTACCCGTGTGACATGGATGGCGACTGTGGGATGAAAATGATGTTATGGGATAAATCCAGTACTTGACCGCAGATGGGCCCAACTGGCTGGAAGTGTGATTCCTGGGAGTGCACACCCAGGGGTGCAAAGAACACTCAGTCCAGCCGCGGACTTTCCCTTACGATGAGTGCCTAAAGTCTGGCGGAAAGTGTCTCTGGCGAACGTATCCCAGAGTACACCTCATCTTGCTGTGGACCAAAGTAACGACAAAGGATCATATTACCCTGAGAAATCAACCCACTACTACCGTGATCATGCGCAGGAGGCCGCTAAACCCGCTAAGTGCTTGGATTTGTGGAGATATATGCGAGTCTGTGACGCAACCGACTTATTACCCAGAGTTCACCCCCTGAGTACGGGTGACCCAGAGTTCAAAATGAATCTCTGGGTTTGGACCGCGAATCCAGACTCTAAATACCAAAATCCAATGTCTCCCAAGCTAATATCCAGAGATCATCGTAAACCCCAATGACCCCCAGAGTTTCACAGAAATCTCAGGGATGACCCTGAGTGTCATGTGATTCTCTGGATTTCGAGTCAGTCCGAAGCCAGTTTGCAATCAAGTGATGTGTGACCTTGAAGGATCAGCATGGATGTGTAGAGTGGACACTTTCAAGGAATCGAGAGGGAATCCCATGTCATATTAGACCAAGGCTAAAGACCCACATTTGGCACTTTCGAAGCCTGACAACAATGGAATCGCAAGCCGATCGCAAGTTTGGACCGCTGAACCCAAGGTATACTCAAGACAAGATATTCGACCTCAAGCATAGTGAACAGAAGATATTTGCCCTAAGAAGAATGCAGAAGATAGAGAGAAGAGAAGTAGCTGATAAAAGACAAACAGAGTTCAATTTTCCCTGTACTGCGCAAGTGACTTCGGCCAAGCCTGCCGACGACCATTCCGGAGGACCCGAGACTACGACCGCGGGACGCTAAGGGCACATCAACGGTGAAGGACGACCGTCTGTGTGGACTCCATCAAACTCAAGTCCAGTTAGGTGGGGACCAGTGACGGTCTTGAGCTTCCTGGAGTGATCCATCTATTCCATATCCTAGTTGGGTCACTTGCTGTGCTCGTGGTAGCCCATTTCATATTCTCGAAGGGTATTCTGGGGTGCTAGGTAGTCGCCTCCAGGATTTTGTATTGACTGCTTGTGTGAAGGGAAGGTTATTGATAGTGATTGTATTTTCCTCCTGTATTGGAGGTGGTGCGCGTTTGTGTGTCTCAGGGGAGCTAGGCCCCTGAATTTAGGACTCGAGTGAGCCTAGTGTAGGAGTGACCCACCGTCCGAGGGTCCAAAAGAATAAGTGACGGCTAGTTGTAGTGTTTGTATACTCTGTATTTTGTTGATTATCAAGCTAAGAGAGCATTTGGGTAAGGTGTCTTCTGAGTTCCAAGTCCGGAGTTGACCGAAATCCCGGACCCTGAATCTATAATATTTTGGGTTCCAGGTAATCTGATTCTCTGGGTTTGCCTTTTGGTGTGGAGGTGCGTTCTGGATTAGACGTGCACTCCGGCACTTCTTCAAGGCTACACTTACAATCGGTGGAGTGCCGTTCCGTCGAAGACAAACGAGCCGACAGGGATTACACGAGGTACCCACGCCAACCAAGGGGAGTGATTCTCTGGGTTTAAAGCTTCGCGGCTGCGAACCTTGGATCAATCGCCTTGCTGTTGACTCTCAAGTCGATTCTCTGGGTCTATACCCTGAGGAACATCTTGGGCTGCGCTATACAAACCCCCTGGGCGATAAAGGTTTCATCGGCCTCGCCACAGCTGGTGCGCGTGCCCGGATTCGATGTCGAGGATTTCACCGAAGTCATGTTGAAGGAGAGTTGAGTGCCCGTCAACTCCAAGCTGCCAAGATGCCTGGAGGGACGAGGGCGAAGAAGAGTGGCGCGGTGACGGGGGACGCGGTGAGGCGTCACGTCAGTCGCGTCGTGTTCAGGTTTGGGGCCTGAAGAGCACAAGGACCTGGAACATTTGTCCGCGACGCTCGGAAGGCGAAGAAGGCTGCTCGCGAAAGCGAGGTAGCGCAAGGTCGGGGACGTCGAGGCGTCTGCTGCTCAAGATCAGTCGGCGCTGGATCGCAAACCCAGAGGATCAAGTTTCCCCTGGGTTCCAAGGTTCATCGGAGGCGAATTCTGGGTCGCAGACCCCTGAAGTTCCAGAGGAGCACATCCGCGAGGTGGTGCTCAGGCGTCGGAGGGAGGCGCCAATGCGGTTGAGTCCCCGGAGGTGATTGACTTGGTCTCATCTTCGGACGAGTCTGTTGTGGAAGTGAAGCCGGAGCCCGTGCGAATGAAGGAGGAGGCGAAAACCCTGAGTTCCAAAGTGAACTCTGGGTTCGTACCCCCTGAACCTAGGTGTTGGCACCAAGTTCGCAGGTGAAGCCTGAAGTGGCGCTCGGGAGACTGCTACCCCTGTTCCAGAACAAGAACAATGGCGTCGGACACTGAAACCATGGTGCTGTACATTCGTCGCGAAGTTCGACGCTGGAAGAGGCGAGCCCTGGAAGAGTGACACCTCCAGGTGTCGTTTATGAGTGGCCGACTCCAAGCCGGATGCCAATTCGTACTTCGCCGCCGCGTATGCAACTGGAGACTACTTCAAGTGGCGTTTGTCTCTGGCGAATCAAGATGAAGCCTGGATCTCTGAGTCCATGTAGCCCGGTGGGGCGTCGGAACGGCCCGGATCTTACGGCAACTACGATTCCCCAGAGTATCATGACCGCGCGCGAGTGTGTTGCCATCCTGCAGACTCTGTTCTTCGAAGCTGGTTTCGAGTTCGTCAACTTGATCTCTGGCTGGTCCGAGACACGTGCTTCTAAGATTCCGGAAAGCCTGGTGCGTTCGGTCATGGAGGAAGTTCAGAATTTCATTGCGGTAGAACTGGTGGAGTGGAGATTGGTGACAGCTGGAGTACCTTCCAAGGTGAATTCTGAAGATCACGCCGCACCAGCGTTCAAGAGCAAGTGCCAAGATTGGAGTACCACAAGGAAGATGGAGACGGTGATCTATTGATGACCGATTACGATGCGGATCTACTGGGCCGTCAGTTTGTTCTGAGGTTCAGAGTCACTGGCCTCAGGATTTCACGAAGTCCGCGAGGGTCAAGCGATGGTGAGCCGCAATCCAAGCGTTCCCAACATGGACCGCCTCGCCCACAAGTCCCGTCGACGCCTTCGGCCCTATCCACGCGTCGTTGTCTTCTCTTCCAGCGTACAAGTCCTCGACCA